>CAIGRT010221002.1:0-13227 GCA_903798405.1 Fraxinus platypoda | reverse complement strand
ACTCAAACTTTATTGTGATAATAAAACAGCGATTAACATTTCTCTTAATCTAGTACAGCATGACCGAACTAAACATGTGGAGGTAGACAGACATTTTATTAAAGAGAATGTGGAAAAGGAACTATCTGTATGACCTATGTTCCCACACAAGCACAAACTGCAGATATCTTCACCAAAGGACTACCGAGACAGAAATTCGATGATTTCATCTTCAAGTTGGATATGATCAATATTTACGATCCAACTTGAGGGGGAGTGTTGAAATCACGTAATATTGGGGTCAAGATTAGGAATGATTTGAGATTATTTATCTTTCCTTGTGTGTAATATTGTAATATGTTAGATTGTAGAATTATTTCTTTCCTTATATTTCTCCTATCCTTGTACTATAAGTAGGTGTTTTTGGTTTGTAAATTAATAAGAAGAAATATTCACTTTTCTCTTCAGTACCATTAACTTTTACTTCAGAGAGGATGATAAGAAAGAGCAAAATTTATACTTCCTAGCATGATTTTATTATCAAAGTATTCAAGTTTCAAGACACCAACTTTCTCCAGTATTTTCCATAAATTTGATAATAAGGTAATTTTTTTTTTTAAAATCTCTATTTGCTGTCATAAAAGGACAGCACATTAGAATTTCTTTTGTGATGATTATACATATAATGATGCATTTCATGATTATTATTATTATTATTTTTGCTTACTAGAAGGTTTATGCAAATATATCTGGCAACTAAACTTCCCTGGCTGTCTTTAATTTCTTCTTAGAACTATTTTCTTGAAATTGATTATGGCTACTCCTTTCAGGAATCAATAAAGGAAGTTCCAATTTTCAACGAGCAGATAATATTGGCCAAGGAGCAAGAGAAAGGCCAAACTAGGTACGGAAATTTTATGACGCACAAAGAAGATATTGTGGGTTTGCAACTAGAGTTGGACATTTTGAAAATTATTCTTAAAGAAGAGAAGTCAAACTCTTTTAAAGAAGAGGAAATGGCACAATCTTTGAACAGAGAACTTCAGTCGTCAAAGGAAATGATTATGTCTATTACTCAAAATTGTGAAGATGTCCAAGAAGAACTCAAGAAAGCAAAATTTGTTATTGAAGTTCTTGAGTCTCAGCAATTTCTAACGATGAATGAGATAGAGGAGCTCCGTAACTCTAACAGCAACTATGCTGAAATATTGCATAAACATAAGCTTGAAATCTCTTCTTTAAAGGAGCATATTCATGCTCAAGAGTTTAGAGATATTTCATCCTTTAATCTATCCGAAAGTAATGATTCTCCTATAGAAGCAAAGTTGAAGAAAATGCACGATTCTCTTGAAAAGGCCAAGAGATTGAATCAGTGGTATCAAAGTGATCATTCGTTTCAAGCATCTAAAGAAGAAGAAAGGGATGAAGTCAGCAAGCAGGTCGAGGCAGAAACTGCTGAGGTGATTATTTGCTTGCAAGAAGAACTTGCTGTTCTTCAACAGGAAGTCCAAGATAGTAGCTTGAAAGAGATGGATACCAGGGAGAAGTTGGTTCTATTTCAAGCTGAGATGAAAGATCTGGAGGAGAATTTATGTGCGACGACTCAAGAGAACACAAGATTAGCTCAAATGCTAGAACACAAAGAAAATCAATTAAGAAACTTGTCAGAAGAATGGGAACAATTGACCAATGAGATTGAAGGTGTTCTTACTGGTGGGCATGAGGCTCTCAAAGACATCTCTGACCAGCTTGATGATATTTCCAGTTCATTCCCTCAGAAAAGAAATTTGATCTCCGAACAAATTGGGAGGATGAAAACTTATTTTCTTGAAAAAGAAGTATTAATTGAAGAGCTCAATCAATGCTTAAAGGATGCGATGAATAAGAGAAACGATATGGAATGCATGTTAAGGTCATTGGGAGGGGCAGCATTGGTGATGACTGAGACGCACCAGCAAGAATGCAGTGAAAAGGACAAAGAGATTCTCCTTTTAACATCCGAATTAAATGCCAAGACTTCTGTTATTGAAGAGCTGGAGAGCAAAATCAAACATGGAGAGGATCAACTTAGAAATGCATCATGCTGTGCAACAGCCGCTTTTGTGATCATGAACCGGTTGTTTGAGTTAAATTCTAACCATGTGAATGCTTTGAATAATAAGGACATGCAGCTTAGACAAGCCGCAGAAGTGATTATTCAAAAAGATGCCATTATCCACAATCAGTCATCAAGAACTGATGAGGCAGAAAAACAGAATGAGATCCTCAGATTGGATATGAAATCATTAGAAGAATGCTCTGCCAGACTAAAACTGCAGCTATCCGAGGAACAGATACATGCTAAGGCTCTTTGGAGGAAACTTGAAGAAACTGAAGAAAATAACATCTTGGAAGCCATGGAAAAACTCGGGCAAATAAAATCTGGAGTTTCAACACTGAAATTATGCATGAATGGGTATCTGGAGCAGATTGGAGGTTCTGGTGAAGATAATGCTTTAGAAAGTTCATATTGTTTTCCTGCTGGCGACAAATGTCAAACGTGGGTAAGCTAATGTTTCTATTTCTCAAACTGTACCCTGTATATTCCAGGCAACTTATTTTGTTACAGAGTAAATACATTATTGTGTTTTAATATATTATTATTTTGGTATTATTGCAGTCTGGTAAAGGAACAGAACAGGACACTAGCCATGTAGAATCGTGTGTTCTTGAGGATGCGAGTAATGAGACTTCAAAATATTCTTTCACTGCAAACCATATGGATGAATGCATGTTTGATTGTAATAGTTCGGCATGTGAACAAACTTTGAAGGATGTGAATGGTAAAGATGCTAGCACTACTCTTCTAAAGGAAGAGATAGAATCTGCTCTTCAAAGCATTCAAGGATTGCAAGCCGAGATGGCCAAATTACATCATGAGAAAGAAGGTGTCTGGATGGCTGAAAAACGTCACAAGAAGAGCATTGAATCATTGATGAATCAAGTATTTGTGCTACAAAGTTCTATATATAGTTTTGAAGCGAATCTTGAGCTAAAAATTGCTGCTTGGGATGGCAAACTAAGGGGAGTAGAAGAAATCGTACAAGAATCTTTCACTTCCTGGTTCCATCTTAAACAGGTAGGATATTATTTTTGTAACATTTATCTTCATACCTGAACTTCAGTTTTCTTTTCCAATATCCCATGTCATACTTTCTTTCAACATTACATTTCCTCTTTCCTGGAATTTAACCAAGTGTCTCTACAATAACTACAATTATAACAAGAGAAAAATACAGTTATACGCATACAATTCGTTTGCCACCAGTTCCACAATCATGTGTTGTAATACTACCAACTCTCCATTTTCTGCAGTTACTCGAGGCTGAACTTGGTGATGCCAAGGCAGTTGCTGCCCAGAAATCCATTGAAGCTTCTTGTGTTCTTGAGAAATTTGAAGAGGTTCAAGAAACCATGAAAGAAGCAGACATAATGATAAATGAGCTGATGATAGCTAATGAAACCTTGAAGCTTAACATCCATGAGCTGAAGGAAAAGGAGAACACCTTGATCAATGAAAGAGATTTCCTTACCATAGAAGTTCAGAACTTTCAGTCCTCCAATAATCTGAAACTTCAGCATTATGAGAAATTTGAGCAGCAGTATGAATCAGACATTGTGGATATGAAGAGCCTGGTATTGGAACTAGAAGAAATTGTTTCACAGGTCCAAACTACTTCCATTGAAGACTGCAAGGCTATAGCATCGGATTTCCTAGGCATGAATTCCCAACTTTGCGAGTCAACGAGATTGATCAGGTCGTCTCTTGAGGAAGTATGGTCCGAGATTATCGTTAAGGATTTTTCCATGTCTGTTCTGCATCTTTGCCACATGGGAATTCTCTTAGAAACATCAAATGGGCTCAATGCAGAAAATGGTCTTCTTCACCGTGGTATATTCGAATCGAATTCCAAATTTTCTGAACTCCGGGAGCATAATCTTAGATCACAGAGAGAGCTTGAAATGTGTAGAATACTCGAGGGGAAGTTGTTGGCAGATATTAAGAAAAGTTTTGATAGTATATCAAACAAAGTAGACGAATCTGGGGAGCTCACCATAAAGCTTGCCTCTTTTGAGAAGAAGATACAAGATCTACAGTTACAAGAAGAGTTAATGTTGCAACGGTCAAATCATATGGGATCTGAACTTTCTGTCCTGATGAAGGAGCTCGATCTCAGTAACTCGAATGTATTAGCATCTCTTCTGGATCAAGAAATTCTACTAAAGGATAAAGACAAACTTCTTGAATATCAGGAAGAGAATTTCATGATGGAATTGTCTGCAAAAGATTTTGAATTTTTAATCATGTCATCTGAATTAAAGCAGTTGGCACTCCTAAAAGCTGATGCCGAGAGCGCAGAAATCAGTTCCTTTGAAGTCCTTGAAAACTTCAAGAAATGTATAATTTTCCAGAGCATGAATGCTGCTTCAAATGAGTTGATATTGAAGGAGAAGGAAATTGAGCATGCTTTCCTGCAAAAAGAAGTTGAAAAAATAACTCGGAAGCAGCAGAAATTGTTGTCAGAGCTTGACGAAAGGTTTTTAACAATTGCCCGGATGGACACTGTAAACAAAGCTCTTAAGCAAGATATTCTGTCATTAAAAGAAATTGCACATTCAAATATTAGCTTGAAAGGTGCATTTGAAGAATTGGTGGAAGCAAGGAGAACCCTCTTTTCCCAGGTTCAAAATCTTGAATCACAGCAAGCAAAGTTATTAAAAGACGTTGAGGTGAAGGAATCAGCTCTTGAAACTTCTTCGAGTAATATTTCTGAGCTTTATCAACAAAAACAGGTATTGCAAAATGACATCTGTTTACTGGAAACTGAATTGTGCAGGCTTCAGCACGAGGCAGAATTGAAAGATGAAGAACTTAAAAAAATGAGCTGCCTTGAAAAGGAAAATAAGGCCCTCCAGGATGATTTAACAAAGGCAAAGGCAGAGCACTGCGAACTTTTCCAGGATTTGGAGCATAAGAAAGCCGAGTCTGAATCATATCTAAAAGGTACTAATGATCTTGATGTAGAAAATCATAGATTGAGAGAAAACATTTTGTCCTTGCAGAATCACATTGTCAAGTTAAATGAAGATCTAAACCTTACAAGGAAAGAATTGGAAACCCTTCAACATTCTCAATCTGTAGTCAAAGACGAGTTGTCTTCAAAAATTCAGGGTTTGAATGAAGAGAATGCTTTCTTGAGAAATAAACTTGGAGCTCTTGAGAGTAATGAGTATGAATGCCTCAATGCTTTGAGCTCCAACATTGTGAAGAATGTTGATTTGATGAAAACCGTCGATACTATTGGTGACAAGATACTAAATTTAACTATTGAGAAGGTTTTGGTTATAGAGGATATGTTCCAAAATATCGTTAAGGAAGTGGAGAGGGCTTCCAAATTTTTGGAAGAGTTTGAAAACTTGGAGAATATTGCAACAGAGCTGAAATCTCATACTTCCTCTCTTGAAATTGAGTTGTCCAGGAAGGATGATATTCTCAAGGGGCTGTTATTTGATTTGAGCTTGCTGCAGGAGTCTGCATCTAATAGTAAGGATCAAAAGGATGAAATTGAAGAACTTTTGACCTCTCTAAGTGCCTTGGAAAAAGATTTTGATAAAAAATCTAGTGAACTGGACCAAGCTGTCGCTGATGGTCAAAAACTTGAAACTCAACTGCAAGAGAAGGTAGCAATAATATCTGCTCTTGACATGGATATTGTGAAAGAGCGCGAAACTATAAATTCATTATCCTGCAAAAACGAAGAGTTGATGGCCAATTTTAAAGAAGCGTTAGAAGCAAAAATGTCCATGGAGAAGAGATTGATACAGAGAAGTAACATAAACGAGAACTTGAGAATAGAAATTACTGAAATGGAGGCTGCTGTTGCTGAAATGAACAAGGTGTCTGAATTCTTGAAGAACAATTTGGATACTGTCACCAGTCAGAGGGATGATCTTCACAACGAAGTCCTTAATTTGACTGAAGAGCTTGAGATGGCACGAGCAGTTGCTGATGAAAACAGAGCAATCTCTGTAGAAGCACAAGAGGTAATGTTGTCTTGGCGGGAAACTTTTTCAGCTAATTATGTACTGAATTAAATGATAGGTCCCTTTAATATGTCTGTTTGGTTATGACAGATTGCAGAAACTAGAAAAATCCATGCTGAGGAGAAGGACGAGGAAGTGAAACTATTAGAGCGGTCAATTGAGGAGCTAGAATGTACTGTGGATGTACTTGAACAAAAGGTATCCCTCTTCCTAGATGGATAGATCCATACATGAATACTACTATCCTTTGTCATTTCTTTAACAAGATTTTTGCTTTCTAAGGTTGGCATTGTCAAAGGAGAAGCTGAACGCCAGCGATTGGAGAGAGAGGAACTGGAACTGGAACTTCATGCTGTTAAGCAACAAATGCAAAATGTCGAAAGCAATGATTCTGATTTAAAAAGGTTTCAATTAATTATTCCATTGAAGTAGGTATACTAGATAACTGCTTACAAATATCTTGGTACTTATAAGTTTTTGACTTCAGACAACTGGATGAAAAGGAGAAGAACCTTCAAGAAGCTCTTCAACGAGTACAAATTCTTGAAAGAGAAATAGCTGCCAGAGATGGAGAGGTAAAGTTTTTCTCATTGGATGGATTGTCTATGAACTTTCTCGCGGCAGTCACTGTCGGTTGTTTTCAGTCAAATACTCTCTTTCAACATTATTATTCATTTTCTTGTCTTTCTTCAACAGATAGCCCAATGTAAAGATCATATATCTGAGCTAAATTTGCATGCCGAGGCACAGGCTTGTGAATACAAGCAAAAGGTGGGAATAAGAGCATTTTTGCTTAGCTTAAAAAGATTACTTGTAAGTAAAGAAGTATGAAAATAAATTTATTAGTCAAAGTTGGAGTTAAGTTGCTTATTTTGACATTAAAAGCAAGAGTTACTTTCAAAATAAATAATTTTTTTCCCTATAGGCATCACAGTAAATTACATTGTAAAACATATAGGGATCAACCTCTGACTAAACAGCATTAACTGCCAATTTTATGACAGTTCAAATCATTGGAAGCCATGTTAGAACAAATCAAATCAGAAGTCCCTGCTACTCATGGAACTTCATCAATCAACAAATTGGAAAAAAATTCTTCAAAGTCTAGGGGAGGAGGTTCCCCTTTCAAATGTATTGGATTGGGCTTAGTTCAACAAATAAAGTCTGACAGAGATGAGGAGCTTAGTGCAGGAAGACAACGTGTAGAAGAACTTGAAGCCATAGCTGCAAGCAGACAAAAAGAGGTAGGTTTCACGAATGAATACTGGATACCACTAAAGTAAACATTTTTAGGCTCACATTCTATTGCAGATATTCTCGCTGAAGGCTAGATTAGCTGCCACTGAAAGCATGACCCATGATGTAATTCGGGATTTACTAGGTGTAAAATTGAACATGAACAGTTATGCGGTAAGTTGCAAACTGAGACCTATGTTTTAATCTCATTGTTTATAGTTGAAAGTGTGTTCTGAGATACTACTATATTTTGATTCATACTTTAGAAAACATAATTAGAGTTTGTTTTAATAGCTTTCATTATGTATTTCCTACTTAAAATATAATCACCTGTATAAAAAAGGTCTTATGCTTTGTAATAAAAGAACCTGATTATATGAATAAAAATTGATTTCCTTTGCCCTCGTCTCTTCTCTTCTTGTCTCCTTTTCTTTCGCTTCTTCTCTTCCCTTTACCTTTTCCTATAATAGTTCCGTAGCATCCTGCGTCATTTACCCATGGAAAATTTAAATTCTGAGTGAATTCAGGTGTGAGTGTGCATGACATTCTCATTTTCTTTGTCATTGCTAGACTTTAATGGATAATCAGCAGCTTCACACATTAATTGAGGAGTCTCAACATCATAACGTTGAAGCTCAAGTTAAGGTACTCCTTATTTCCCCTCAATTTAGGTACATATTGCTTCAATAACTGTGATTATGAGTTGGAATTTACATCTGATATGGACTATTTCATGCTTGCAGGAACAGGAAGTAGTTAAACTTAAACAGCAAATAAACGACTTTCTTAACGAGAAGAAAGGGTAATCAACTGTATAATTAAATTGGATATTTAGTTGCTAAACTTTTTAAGTCCCCGACATGCCCAAATTGCAATGTAATCTTATTCTAGATGGCTGGAGGAGATTGAGAGAAAACAGGCTGAAATGTTGGCTGCACAGGTTACCCTGGAAAAATTGAAACAGATAGATCAGTTGCTCACAACTGAAAACGAGATGTTAAAGGTAGAGGCTTTCAAAGATCTTAGTATATTTTCCTCCCAACATGATTGCGGAAAGAACTCTTTTTTGGACTCTTTGATTTTGACGAGTATCTTCTAATTCTCTCAGGCGGACAACATTAATCACAAGAAAAGGGTGATGGAACTTGAAGCCGAAGTCAAGAATTTGTCCGGTCATCAAAATCTCCAACAACGCATCCACCACCACACTAAAATCAAGGCAAGTAACATAGTTTGCCCCAACCAAAAGCATTATGATTATTGATGGCCTGTGCTTTGTACTTGAGAAGTCAATTCCAAGAGTGAATGATAAAGATTCTTTATGCAAAACACCATTTGTTTTCTTGTCATTGGAAAGATCTGTTCAACATTTCTGCATTAAGATTATTGACTGGAATCTCTTATCGTGTTACAGGAAGAGAACAGCTTATTGAAGTGTCAAAATGAAGATCTTAGCATCAAACTACGAAGAACTGAGGCATTTCTTTCACGTGTCAAGGAAGAGCTAGCACGCTTCCGTGCATCAAATGGACTAAACCCTTATATTAACTTTGATGAGGAGCAACGGCTGGACAATAAATTGAAGGTTTGTGTGTAATGTGAAATTATATTTGCCAAAAAAAAAAACTTCTGTGCAAGCACAACTGCACAAGAGAGAGAGAGAGAGTTGACTACTCTAACGTCAAAACTTATCTGAAACAGGAAACTGAAGAGGAGAGGCTGCAATTAGCGCAGAAGTTAATTGGCTTGTGTACTAACATACTAAAGGTCAGAGAACTTTGTCCCTGGGATCTCACAGTATATTTTTTTTCCTATAAAGCAAAACCTTGTTCTGATCATTCTTTCAGACAAAATATATGGCACTTTTGAGCACAATTTTTCTGGTCCATGTGTACCGTGTCATTACCACAAATATTTTTTCTTTTAGTTAACAATAATTGTGGTTTTTTTTTCCAATATCTGGGGGCCTTAATTTTTGGATGTCATTCTTTATATCAAAGCAACTGTTGGCCTTACATATTTTAGAAACCATTGCCTTCTGTGTGGACCAGTATCGTCCCTCTAGCATGCAGTTCGTGTACTGCCTATCTATGTATGTTTTATGACATTATACTTGAATCCTACTTGTCAAAAAAACTAGAAATAAAACAGCTGTGGGGTTTAGCTCACCTCGTTTTTCGAATTGTAAAAACAGGCTGCTGGAATAAGGAGACCAACATCTGAGATAAGTCCATCTGTAGCTGAGGAAGCACTTGATCAGCTGAAAAATCGGGTTCTTTCTCTCGAGATGGAGCTACAAGATGTTAAACTGAAGGTAAATGTATGCATTGTCTACCTCTTTAATTTGCCGTACTAAATAACAAGAAGCAAATTATTTTCATCTCTTATTTGTTTCTTGATTATGTACTTCCGTGCATGGTTGGCTACGTTTAAAAGTTTTACTTTTAAGTAAATAAATAAGTTTTAATTAAAATCAACTCTTGTTTTTCTTGTTTTTGTTTTACAGAACAGAATGTCTGATGAAAGAAGTAGATTGTCTGAACTCAGGCAACAAACCTCGCCAGTGAGCTCCAGGCGAAGAGTATCTCAAACTCCATTTCTTTCTGCTTTGGATCGATAAAGGCTGATGATCAAATGGATTATTCGGGTTAGCTTTTTGCTAGCAGTTTCAGTGAAGGCGGGTTGATCCGTGATGTATTGTGTTATACACATCCATATATCAAAAGAAGGAGAACAATGCAAGTTGTAAATACATTGTAGATGTTAAGAAACTAACTATAAGCTGAAATACGTGAAATTGTAATACTTTTCTTTGTGTACAAAGAAAATGAGAAATACCTTATTTTTTAGCTAACTTTTACTTATTTATACGAGTTCCGCTTATAAACTACAAAAAAAGAAGCTTAATTTACATAAATACTCGTGACTTTTTATGTGGTCAATTTTCAAAATGCCAAAATAAATTAAGTTTTGTGAATGTGATGTCTACAATCAAACAATGAATTTTTCTAATTAGAATAAATTTTTCTTTTTAAAAATCAATATAAAATGAGACTTCCAACTCCAGTTTTAGGACATTTAGGCTTGATTTAAAACCAAAATCAAGTCTTGAAAAAATTAATTAAATCAAATTATTTTGTAAAAATTAAGTAAAATAACTAAAGGGAAAATTTCATAATTAAGAAGTTAAGTTTTATCCATTTCAAATTTAAAAGATAAGGTTTAAAATTTAAAATTTCAGATTTTTTTAAATTTTATTTATAAATTAATTAATTAAACATATATTTTATTAATTAAATATATTAATGTCACAATTCTATATAATTTGATCACAAATTCTATTTAATTGGTCACTTATTATTAATTAATTTGGTCACAAATTCTATATAATTGGTCACATATTATTAATTTGTCATAAATTACAAATTTTACACATCACAAATTATTTTACGGTCACAATTCAAAAAATTTATAGGTCACAATTTATTCATCGGTCACAAATAAAAATAGAAACGTCACAAATTATTTTACGGTCACAATTCGAAAATTTATGTCACAATTTGTTCATCGGTCACAAATCAGAAATTTTATAAGTCACAAATTATTTTACGGTCACAAATCAGAAATTTTATATGTCACAAATTATTTTACGGTCACAAATAAAAAAATTTATACGTCACAACTTATTCATCGGTTACAAATCACAAATATTATAAGTCACAACTTAGTAGACGTCACAAATTGTCAAAATATCGGTCACAAATTAACAATTTTTTAAGTCACAAATTATTTTGTAGTCACAATTTATCTTTTTTTATTGTTCACATATTGTTTATAATTTGGTCACAAATTCTATATAATTGGTCATATATTATTAATTTGTCATAAATTACAAATTTTACACATCACAAATTATTTTACGGTCACAATTCAAAAAATTTATAGGTCACAATTTATTCATCGGTCACAAATAAAAATTGAAACGTCACAAATTATTTTACGGTCACAATTCAAAAATTTATGTCACAATTTGTTCATCGGTCACAAATCATAAATTTTATAAGTCACAAATTATTTTACGGTCACAAATCAGTAATTTTATATGTCACAAATAAAAAAATTTATACGTTACAACTTATTCATCGGTCACAAATCACAAATATTATAAGTCACAACTTAGTAGACGTCACAAATTGTCAAAATATCGGTCACAAATTAACAATTTTTTAAGTCACAAATTATTTTGTAGTCACAATTTATCTTTTTTATTGTTCACATATTGTTTATAGGTCACATATTATCCAATTTAATGGTCACAAACAACCAAATAATCTATGACCACAACCAACACTTGTTACCACCATCTTACCACTCCCATCAGCATCACCACCACCATCGTTTCCGCTAGAAGCACCACCACCACCCCTCAACAACAACACCATCTTAAACAAATCAACACATCGCATAAAAACACCACCACCTCGTCGCGCTAGATCCACCACGACCTCGACAGACCTATCGCCAACAACATCTCACCATCACCTCCGACCACCACCCAACCACCAAAAAATCAGATATAAAATTATCAGTCACACATCACACACCCAACCACCGTACACCACCACTACAACACCATACCCAACCACTAGTTACCACCACCGCACCCAACCATTGGTCACCACCATCGTCTACTGCCACCATCAGTGCCACGACCTCCACTTGCACCACCAACAAAAATCTCAACAACTCATCGCCACGCTCACCGCCGCCAGATCCACCATCACCGCCGCGCCTCTACCTTCACAACCAACAAAAATCCCCAACAACACCAAAACCACCCCAAACCACCACTACCACCACCACCACCACAACCTCCAACTTCGGCAACCACAAAATCCGAAAAAGAAAGAGAAACGGAAAACCTAAATTTTGCAATGGTCGCGACGATCGGCTCCATCGACTGGAACCTCCGCTACTGTTGGATCCAACAAAGCTATCGCTACCTAAACACCACCATGAGCACCACCACCACCACAACCCCCATCTACCACCAACTGAAAGCACACCTAAAAACCCACATCGGATTGTAGAGCTGCAATCTGGACATGGTGCGCAGACCACAGCCAACACAACCACTGTTGGATCCAACAAGGCCACAACCGCCCAAACACCACCACCACGAGCACNTCCAACAAAGCTATCGCTACCTAAACACCACCATGAGCACCACCACCACCACAACCCCCATCTACCACCAACTGAAAGCACACCTAAAAACCCACATCGGATTGTAGAGCTGCAATCTGGACATGGTGCGCAGACCACAGCCAACACAACCACTGTTGGATCCAACAAGGCCACAACCGCCCAAACACCACCACCACGAGCACCACCACCACCACCACAACCCAATCGTGACTCCGTCGCGACTTCACAACAACCAGGCAGTGCCTGAAAGTGTCGGGCAGTAAATAGAGAGAGAAAGGAGATAATGAGATGGGTATGGAGAGAACCGCATGTAATGGCCCAACTTTGCCTCCATTTTCTGATTTTGATTTCTCCGGAAGGGACCGCCGAGAACCGCACGGAATGGTCACCGTGCTCATCGCCACTCCAAATCAGCAACACCGTGACTCGCGTAGCGCAGTCACTGTGCTTATGGGAGGTGCGCTTGCCGTGCCGTGAGTTGGGCTGCACATCTCCGACGAGAGGATGGAAAGGGTGAGAGAAGAGAAAATAGAGAGGCAGAGGTTTGGAGAGAGAAGCAAGGGAGATATATAATTAGGTTTGTGATTGAAATTGTGTGGGGGTAGATTAATTAATTTTATAATATTATTATTAATATTAAAAGTTTGAATTAAGATCTGATTTTTGTATAAATAAACTTTAAATCTAATTTTTGAATTGTGATCTTTAAAATTCTGGTTG
>CAIGRT010220994.1:0-13174 GCA_903798405.1 Fraxinus platypoda | reverse complement strand
TACGAAGCATAATATATTGAATTACATACTCTTCATGAGATCGACACTTACTTCCACTACTATATTAGTTTTAGAAGTTAAGGTATTACTTTTGGGTGCCTCTACAGTACACACCAGCACACCTACAGTGGTTTTAATTAGAAATATATTTTCATGAACGTACAACACAACAAGTTCAAAATTATACTCATAATCCAATAAAAATGAAAAAAAAAAAAAAAGAATATTGTGATGATTAATCATCNAACGTACAACACAACAAGTTCAAAATTATACTCATAATCCAATAAAAATGAAAAAAAAAAAGAAGAATATTGTGATGATTAATCATCCCATTATTACTCCTCATTTTTCTCGTCATTTCCATACATTTTGGATTCTTCTCGTCTTATCATCCCATTATTACTCCTCATTTTTCTTCCATACATCCTGGATTCTTCTCATCCTTACTCATTCTTTCTAATATAGACTCCATGGACAAAAACAAGTCCTTAAAAATCTCTGCGCTCGTTAATTAATATGGTACCTGCTAAAACCAAATAAAATGCCAATTCTTTCAAACGAAAGAAACTAAAAGTTCAGGTGTTCCTCCAATTTTGTCCAAGACAGGAAAGATTGTGTGACTCCTCTGAAGACTCTAATTGTGGTGCACTTAATAAAATGTAGTGGTAATATAATTATCACTGTGATAATTATAGAATGTTGTAAAACTATAAAATAAATATAGATGATTATGCAGTTTTATCATCATGCATAGTTAAAATTAATCTAGTTTAGAGAGTCTATTTCATTTCAATTATAACTCTCATTTTGAACCATTGATTATCAGTAAAATACACGAGTTTTGACTCATTTATTTGCTCTCTTTTTTCTCTAGTTTATAACGCGTTATCAATATGAACGCTTTTATCTAATTACTATTTTTTTATTAAAAATAATAAAAACAATTAGCGATCAAAATCTCTACGCCAAAGTTTTTACCCAATTTCACATTGTGATTTTTTTAATATTACACATCTCTGCGCTCAATTTTGAAAACCCCTTATGTCTGTTATTTACTTGAATATTATTACGGAATTTGCGTGTATGTCTTGTAATATAATAATTTCTTTCCTCGATTAAAATTTAGTTGCATGGGGTTTGTGTAGAAAAATTAATCTGTAAGTAAGAGTTGAGATGCATATTCCATTGAATTTTTTTACGTCTCATTATGCACGTCAATTGTTAAAAGTAGAATTTTTATAGTAGTTTTAATTGCATATTAAATTAAAGTTAACGTTATCTTATGATTTTGTGATGGAACTAATAATGTAGATTATCTTTGTAATGAAAAAAAATATGTGATTATATAAATTGATTAAGTATTATTTGTTGGTATTGATATATATAATTTGTTATTGTCTTATCACAATGTGATTAAATATTTTTTATGTTTTTTTATGAACTTTAAATTGATCATGTTGAGGCACAATTTTGCAAATAATTAATATTCTACTATAAAACATACTCTTAGAGAGTTAATTTTTAAAAAAATGGTTTGTTGGTGCCCCTCAAATAGCACAACATTATTAATATAATATGCTCTAGAAGAGCATGATATTGCAATTTCAATATTCCAGAAGAATGTTGATCGATTTCAGAGTAAAAGCATGCATTATAATTTTCAATATTCTTGAAGAATATTGATATATTGCTAGTAAAGAAACAAATATATGGCTCCTGAAAAGCTAATGATTCGAAATAATAGTTCGTTGTTGTCTCTGAAGTTGTACAATATTATAATTAATATTTTAAAAGAATATTATTTATTCCTTTAGAGCATGAATTATAATTTTCAATATTTTAAAAGAATATTGACATATTATTCAGGCAATAGTAAAATATAACGTGCTTTCAAAGTACCATGTTATAATTCTCATTAATATTCTAGTCAGATTTTACTTATTTTCGAAGAATATAATAATATAAAATGTAATGTAAATTTTATTTTTATTCCTGAAAAGTAAATCCTTACATAATTTATTACTCGAAACAATAATATGTTATTACTCTTGAAGAGCTGATATTATTGTTATTCTGTAATGAAGAACGATTCAAACATTTAAATATTCTAGAAGAATATTGCAGAATTGTTTGAATCAATTCATACAAATCAATATTCTTGAAAATGTTGTGTTGCTCTGAAAGAAATACAATTTTATATTTATTAATATTATTGAAAAATATTATGTTGTTATTTTTTAAGAATCACAATTTAGACATTTCAATGTAAATACTGTATTGATCATGGAGAATTGCAATTTTAATTAAATTGCCTCTAAAGAAGTAATAGTTTGTTTATATCAATATTCTTTCAAGACTATTATTTTGAGACTCCAAAAGAGTCAATATTGTGTGATATGAAAGAATAAACTTACTATTGTTAGTAATTTATTCTACACTAAATAAAAATGAACTTACAAAATTTGTAATAATATTTCTTAATTTGTACACTATACTGAACTTTAGTGATCATTTCTCTTATATTTTATTGTTTAGCATGTCACGTTAGACCATCACTAGATCAATAATGATAGTAAATTGAGAATTCAAAAATTCAATGAAGAACCAAAAGATTCTTCAATCCAATGAATTCCTATATAATATTTGTTCTCTTTATCAAAAATTAATCATCATTGGCTAAAATAGAGATTGAAATCTCTATAATTCTCAAAATTAATCAGGGTGATGAATGGGGTTCCATCACCCTCCACGTTGACCATCTAGATATTATTTGTATCAAATATATTCTATACATATACTAAATGATTCGATTGTGTTCACAACTTGAAATTTGTGATATTACTGCTCAAATTTTAAATTATTAGCATAATGTTCAGATTATACAATCAAGACGGTGTGTCTTGTTGATACTAGTGATCCTAAATTTCAACATTTTGATAAGTGTTAGTTGAGATGTTGATAAATGGTTTAATACTATTGCTTGTTAAATGTCTCCAATTAATTTAATTGAGTACAAAGTACTTCCCATTTCTGTCTAGGGAAAGCTATACGCATCATGCCAATATCATAGTTCTCTTTGTTATAATTGGTTTATGATCAAAGCCTAATTTTTTCATCTAATCATTTTGATTGTGCAGTACATGCAAAATTAATTCACCACAATGCACTGAAATGAAAAGTAAAAGAATGTTGAGAATAAATAAATAGTTTGAACCTTTGTACAATATCTCAAGCCCTAAAGGATAATATTTTATAAAACGATTTGTTGATTGTCAATTTGACTGGACAATTCTTTCAGCATTAGGGAGATGAATTAAAATGTTGGAAATAATGTACAAATGCGCCATTATTGAAATTCTTGCAAAATATTATTTGAATTAGAAGTTCGAAAGATAATTTATTATTTATGTAAATGCTGGTTTCTCTATAACAATATCTCACACACCAGTTTTAAATGCTTCAACTCGAATTGACGTCTTGGAGGACAGATAGTTAATATTATATTTGATAAATTTATGTCGCGCTTGAAGTGTGATGATATTCGATTCTAATATAGAAATCTCCAAACGAAAAAAATAGCAATTATCAAAGATGGTCCATTAAGGAGGTACATACTCTTAATGAGTATTTAAACATAACAAATTATAAAAAATCTCAGAAGAGGTTCAGGTACCTGATATATTGAAAGTTGAGATATCTCAATAAATTATGTTTGTCGTGAGAAAAGAAATAGAATCGAAAATAAAAAGTTGTCAAAAGCTTGAAATTTCTGGATCTACAATTCAAACACCTAAAAGTACTTATGCGAAATGAAAATGAAAAAAGAAAAGTTGTAATATGAAATATACGGCTCTTTACATAATGAATTTCGCAAAAGCTTGTATAAATGGATAAATTATTATGTGATAGATATAATCACAAGTCTCTACCTTATTAGCGTGACAATGCATGAAATTTGATATACATATAACAAATATGATTGTAGTTAACTTATTTTATATAAATTTAATACTATCCTTGAATGATTTAATATGCTTGAAACATAATTCAAGTGGTATTATCATGAGGGGAGTAAATACGTGTATTTAATATGCTTGAAACATAATTCAAGTGATATTATCATGAGTGGGAGTAAATACACGTTGTACTATTTTTCCCTTGACCAAGGCTTTCTCCAATTAAGTTTTCATGGGAAGGTTTATAACGAGATAACGTTTCTCGCGTATTGAAAAGAATAATGTATTCATTTTCCTTCATTAAGATTTTTCGAAATAAGATTTTAACGAGACATTCTTTGTGTAATGATGTCCTTAAACTACTTGGCATTTGGCTTTATAAAGTATACTCTTATATGTATGAGACTCATGAAGAGATCAACAAGAGCTATTTTTTAAATCATGTTACTGCAATCATTAAAGGTTGAGAAATATTTCCTATGAAGACGATGTTATTTAAAAACTATACAAGACAACATATGACATACTTCACCGAAATTTGCAATATTCAAGATATTGACGTACAAGACATGAATAGTTTGATACAAGAATTCTCACTTATTGAAATCAAGGAGAGTAGCTGTACACTTTTACCTTCGATCAAATTTTGTCCTACTGGATTTTCTGGACAAGGTTTTAACGAGGCAACATTTTATTACTCCAAATTATTTGTACACTTTTCATTTGTTGGCATTTTTGTCCCACGGGGTTTTTACCAAATAAGGTTTCAATGAGATAGTTATTGTTTAAATAATTATCAAAGGGAAAATCTTGTAAAACTATAAGATAAATATTAAATAAGTCTTATCTAGTTCAGAAAGCCTATTTCATTATAATTGTAACACTCATTTGAACCTTTTAAATACAGGTTTTGATTATTAATAAAATACACATTTGAGTTTTGACTCATTTATTTGCTCTCATTCTCTCTAGTTTATAACACATTGCTCATTGTACAACTACAAACTGCAAAAACCGCCCCTATTCAACGTAAATTGCCCCATTCGGCCATTTTTCTCTTATGCTAAATATAAAAGTATATTTGTTTTCTTATTTGTGTTTTTTCACATTTAATTAATTACATTATATTTATCAAATTTTAGTTTTCTATTTTTCTATATGAACAAGATGGATCCAAAAAAAACCTTAAAACTAAAAGGAGGGGGTAAAAAACCAACTTAGATCTTTATTCAATGTCCTTCTTTATTATAATTTGGCATTACACTAAAGAAAATATAATTTATTCAATCATTATTACATAAGATTGACAATGTCATTCTTTATTATATATTTTGGCATTACAATAAAGATGAAGAGCATATTTGAGTCCTATTTTTTTTTTTTTTTTCAAAACGTATTTTGAAATAGTATTTTGATGAAAAGATTGTGCTTAAAAAATAAAGAAAAATTTTGAGGTTGCGTATATTGAAAAATGTTTTGTTAAAAATAAGATAGAGAAATATATTTTGAAAATAATGAAGACCAAACAAGGACTATATATTCTATCATTATTTCATAAGTCTGATGATATTTAACTGAGAAAAATATTCATAAACATTTTAAGAAATGAGAAAAACAAAAGTAAAAACAAAAATAGTTAACTATTATGTTTCCAATTAAATTATAAATACATAAAAAATTAAAAAATTACTTTTGACTCGAAGGATAAAGTACACGACATTTATTAGGCACGAATACATCAGTCTAATAAAAGTATTCATGCTCGTAGTAATGATGTGTGGACATCAATAAAGCAAGTTGTACAAATACGTTTGACAACCATGTGTTGTCAAAATCAGAACATTTGACGAAAAAAAAGTTTTTAATAATTCTTAAAAGGAAAATGCTATTTGTACAATCGAGATTGACAACCTCGATTGACAACCACTCACGTGAGAGGGGTCCACCTCGGTTTAATTTGAATAAAACATTTTAAGAAATAAGAAAAACAAAAGTAAAAACAAAAATAGTTAACTATTATGTTTCCAATTAAATTATAAATACATAAAAAAATAAAAAATTACTTTTGACTCGAAGGATAAAGTACACGACATTTATTAGGCACGAATACATCGGTCTAATAAAAGTATTCATGCTCGTAGTAATGATGTGTGGACATCAATAAAGCAAGTTGTACAAATACGGTTGACAACCATGTGTTGTCAAAATCAGAACATTTGACGAAAAAAAAGTTTTTAATAATTCTTAAAAGGAAAATGCTATTTGTACAATCGAGATTGACAACCTCGGTTTAAAAATTTTAAATAAACCGGGGTGGACCCCCCATGTGAGTGATTGTCAACCGAGGTTGTCAACCTCGGTTGTACAACTAGCATGGTCCTTCTTAAAATATAGGAATGTGATGCTGCCAAATAGGATGTCAACAAAGATTGTACGAGTAACATTATTTGTCTGGATATATTCATGTCAGGGAGTCCATCTAAACCAAAGAACAAGCTTCATAAGCGAGAGTTCATAGATAAGAATTGAAGGGAGATATCTTCTAATATATTTCATATAGTTGAGAGAGTCTATTATACAAAACAATTTAACCTTCTAATGTAAATTTAATGTTCAAGAAGAAAATACAAAGTCAAACACAGGAGCTAGCCTCCATTCACCTCAAAAACTAAACATCAACACAAACACAAACACAAACACAGCTAAATCTTCATCACAAGTATTAAACAATAAAACTTCTCCTTTTGCCCCACTTTGTCAAATTTGAAAGGAAAGGGGCAAATGGACAGGAAATTAGACTGCTAAATAGCAGATAATACATTAATCAAGGTTGATTCCTCCATATTTATTTATTATGCGTGAAGGATTAGCCTCTTACTTTGGGCGTCGGTAGGAATACAGTATGTCATCGAGAGACTCTTTTATTTGATTCCCCACTTTGCGGACATTCTTGGCCACCCCATTTGCAACCAGGTTGGCATTTCGCATAAACCTGTACGCGAACAAAAAAAAAAAGAAATTGTTCTCTTAAAAATTACAGTTCTAGACAGAAAAAGAAAATTGAAAACAAACAAGGGAATCAGCTGAATTTGATTTGAATCAACCAAGCCATTCCATGTTTTCTGCAAGGTTCAATTAATTATAGTGTGTGAACAAAGCCACAGTTTGTGCTCAAGTTCCACACAGTAGATTCTGAAAAGCTTATATTTTTCAGTGCAGCCAAATATTTATTAATTCAAAAAGGCAATAGTTTTTCTCAAATATTTCGTCATTATTAACAAGAATTTTCCCTAAACAAGAGAAATAATGCTAAATCAACAGAAACCACCAAAACATGTAAAAATGACCATTCATTCATAATTTTTAATCATACATATACATTGCAACACACAACATCAAATAATAGAGCAATTATAAGTAATAAACTCCTATAAAACGCAACTAGACAAAGAATATTTAATCCCAGGTCCTCAGCCATAGTCCTTTAAACCACTGGATGAAGGCCTCATTGGCAATAAAATTATAATGGTATCATAAGACAGGATTCACTGTAGCACACAATCCACCGCAACATGATAGGACCAAGCATATGAAGACCAACAGCTTAACATGCTGATATTATAAATAAAGAGTGGAAAATACAATGGTTCATGACACTTTGAGAAAGCTAGGCATGTGATATCTATGCGCCAGCTCGCCAGCTCAAAGGGGAGTGAAGAGATGTCTGGCATCATATATTTTTGAGGGAATGAGGGTAGCGCTATGCTCGTACTTGTCAGTATTTACAAGTAAATATATTTCAGTGGGGAATTAAATCTCACATAAAACAATTCCCAAAACTTGATGCCTTTCGTCTATTTTCCTCTCATATTCTCTTTCATAAAAATTCAATACCTATTCCTACCAGAACAAGGTGAAACATTTAATGACATTTGATGTAACATCGATAAGAGTAAAAAGCACTACGTATCCGCTACCAAACGAGTAGCATATAAATGGTGGGCCAAGAGATTCTAGCGGCATAGTTCACAGAAAAATATACCCACAAAATTTGGATGGAAGCTCCCACAGTCACTCTACTCTAAACTCAAATCCTAATCATTAAAATAAACCACACTCCACCAAGAAAACAAATCTGATGTACGACAACTCTATTAGAAATACGGCAGGAAATTATTTCTTGTAGCAATAGGATTTTATTTCTTGTTTAGAATAGGACTTTTTATCCTTTCAAATTTATGATAACTCTTTCTTTTAGATTTTAAAAACATATCTTTCTTAACCTATTAGGGATAGGAGATTATTTTGCCTATATAAACAAAGGCTTCACAAATTTTTTAATAACCAATTCATTGCAACAAAATTATTTTACAAATTTTCAAGTAGATTCAACTTTATTCTCCTTTCAAGAACCCCAATTCCGCTTCTACACCAAAATTGGTATCAGTGCAACGTTCTTGTAACGACCCAAATCCTTTGAGTCGTTAAATACGTATTGTAAAAATAGAAATTTCATAAAAGATAATATCCCCAACGTTACAATAATTAAAAATAAAAAACTTTCTTAATCATAAAATTTATTGCAAAAAAATTCTTAAATTAACTCCCCTTTATTATACCACCTGTGGTCAATTCCAAACTCCAATGCCTCGAGCCTCAATTATCAAAAAGAGGGAAAATTATATATAATGAGATAAAATCCCAATAAGTGAACCACACAAATCGAAATTTATAAATAAAATTTAGTAATTCTTAGCGTACATAAAGATATACGGGGATTAGAAACCGAACTTAGATGGTCATAATCCCCACATAGGGAGACACGAGAACTAAGAACCATACTTCGTTGCTATAATTCTCATGCATAACGCTACTAAACTCCGGTCCCTTGAATTTACACATATAAGACCCATATCATATTCATAACTTAGAATTCCGTATTTTAAAATATGAAAAACAATTTAACATACAACATATGACTTTACTTACCTCATTAATTTGAAGCGGATTTCATAAAACACGTACGAAAGAACTTGACCTCAAACAATAGTTTACGAACTCTGTGTGTAGTGTGGGACATAGTTATACACACGTAGATATATAGATGTACGAAATTATGGTAATCATATAATTTAAATCAATCAACCATAATTACATATAATTATACGTACATAGACGCACGTAATTATGGTAATATTATAATTTAACTCAATCAATTATAATTATAAATATATAGACGCACGTAATTGTAGTAATTACACAATTAAATGAATCAATCATTATATATATATATATTCACACATATATTGTAGTTAAATTATTTAGGAAGGAATCTTCATAACTTATCTTTCACATATAAGGAAATTTACTTAATTTTCACACATATATATATATTCACACATATATTGTAGTTTACTTATTTAGGAAGGAATCTTCATAACTTATCTTTCACATATAAGGAAATTTACTTAATTTTCACAATCAACCATAATCGTATATAATTATATACATACATAGATGCGCATAATTATAATAATCCTATAATTTAAATCAATCAATCATAATTATATATAGAGCCTGTTTGAGCTCCATTTTTTCTTAATAGTACATTTTGAAATAATAGATTGATGAAAATGGAGTTAAAAAATAAAGAAAAATTTTAGGTTTACATCTAATATTATTTTATTGAAGAATGTATGGTTGAAAAGAAGAGGGGGAAAAATGTATTTTGGAAATAATGGGAATCAAACAAGGGCATAATTATATACATATATAGACATGTAATTATAGTAATTAGATAATTTAAATCAATTAATCATAATTGTATATAAATTATATACATATATAGATGTATGTAATTATAGTAATCATATAATTTAAATCAACGCATCATAATTAGATTTAATTATATATATACATATATAGACACGTATACATAAATAGATGCACGTAGTTATAGTAATACTATAATTTAACTTAATCGATCATAATTATATATATTATATATTTTTGAAATAATAGATTGATGAAAATGTAGTTGAAAAATAAAGAAAAGTTTTAGGTTTACATCTAATATTATTTTATTGAAGAATGTATGGTTGAAAAGAAGAGGGGGAAAAATGTATTTTGGAAATAATGGGAATCAAACAAGGGCATAATTATATACGTATATAGACATGTAATTATAGTAATCAGATAATTTAAATTAATTAATCATAATTGTATATAAATTATATACATATATAGATGTATGTAATTATAGTAATCATATAATTTAAATCAACGTATCATAATTAGATTTAATTATATATATACATATATAGACACGTATACATAAATAGATGCACGTAGTTATAGTAATATTATAATTTAACTTAATCGATCATAATTATATATAATTATATATATTATATATTCACACATGTATGGTAGTTTACTTATTTAGGAATGAATCTTCCTAACTTATTTTTTCCATATATAAGAAAGTTCACTTAATTCCATTCAATTTTTACACGTGTGTGTAGTTCAGGAAATTGTACTTTAGTCCTTCCAATATTGGCCGATATGCAATTTTATTCCCTAAACTTTCATCATTTTGCACTAAGTTCCTAATTTTTATTATTTACAACTATAAAATATTTTGTGGATATTATAGTTCTACCCTTAATTGATGGTCACATGAGGTGCTAGTGGTATACATTCCCGCATCAATAATCGAAGGATTACAAAATTACAAACCTCGATCTAGAATATAAAAAGAATAATGGATAGTACGAAGATGCTGCCAACAAAAAAATTTTGCAAATTTTGTTGGTCGATTCAATGAGTTTAGAACAAGACATCAAGTGATTAGAGATTTTCCTCAAGTCCAAGTAAAGTTCGAATCCTAGCAAAATTATGCAAATTCGGAGATTTTCCTTCTGATTTAATAATATTCTCTTCTTCAACCTGGGGACGAATTTTTTCCAAGTGAAGGAGATTGATGTACGACAATTTTAATATAAATAGGACAAGAAATTATTCTACAAAATTTCGAGTTGGTTCAACTTTATTCTTTTTTAAGTAATTCAATTTCGCTTCCGCACCAAAATGATATCAGGGCAAAGTTTTACCCTTGAATGATGGCCACCTATGATGGTAGTGGCATGCATCATCGTAACGACGATCGAAGGATTGCAAAACTACCAACCTTGGTATATAAAGCTAATAAAAAATTACAAATTGACTATGAATGTTAGTCACTTCAATGAATCCAGAAAACGGTAACAGTTGGCTAGATATTTTCTTGGAGCCCAAGCTAGGTTCGAATTCAAACAATGTAATGCAAAAATTTTGGAGATTTTCTTCCTAATATTCTTTTCTTCAACCTCTCTCGATGACGGATATTTTCTCAGCGTGAGAGATTGATGTATGACAATTTTATTACGAATAGGATATTTTATCATAGAATTTTATTTCTTGTTTACATTAGGACTCTTTCACCATTTTTATTACTTTTTCTTTTAGGTTGAAATTACTTATCTTCCTTAATCTATTAGGATTAAGAGATTATTTCATATTTATAGACAAAAGGTTTTTTTGTAAGTTTTTTAATAACCAAATTATTACAATAAAATTATTCAGCAAATATTCGATTTGGTTCAAATTTATTCTTCTTTAAAGAACTCCATTTCCTCTTCCGCACCAATATCACTTACCTAGCTTGATATCTCGCCAAACAAACAAGGCATAAGAGTAACTTTGCTTTCAAGCAAAAGATACGAGAGTACATTGGTATTATGTAATACAATCACTATTGTTTGGTAAACCTTTCATATATATTGTACTCGTCACAATATTAAGCACTCATTTTCCTTCGACTACTTACATAGTACAAATCCACAGAGAGTATTCTATTTACCAAAACTGCATAAATTTTTTTATTTTTTTTTTAACCTTGAGGAGTTGCTCAATTGGTGAGGCCTTGGGTTTGGTCTTCACTCAATAGTAGCAAGTACATGGACCAAGAAGAAACATACATTCCTAATTAAGCAGAAATATTTTAGATATTTGTTATATTGGAGGTTTTTTTTCTGTAGATCTCATGTTAGCATACAATTTTTTTCCAGTACCCCATCCAATTTTGACGATTTTTATAACGACTAAGGCAAGAATTTCAGGCATGTCTTATAATTTATTCACTTTTTACATAGTATTTGATTAGCAATTTATAACCATAAAAGTTATTTGCTCTTGAAAACTAAAGTACTAATAATAAGATTACACGGCCAAAGCTAGTCATTTATCCACAGAAGTAAAATCAAAGTCATCTAAAACATAGAGAGATCAAGTTATGAAGACCAAAATCATATTTTAAAATAAGTTTTATTTATTGGTAAAGGACTAAAGTTCAGTTTTACCAATAAGCATGGTCGTTTTTCATCGCGAGGACTAAAGATATTACTGATAAGTGGATAAATTTCCATTTTTGCAAGTCATAGCGTTACACACCATTTCATACTAGTCAAAAGTCAAGATTTCGTTTCAAAGTCAAAGCCAAAGTCAAAGTCAATTAGGGACTTACATGGAATACATTATTTTCTTGGGTTTATTTTACAATTGACAATATTTGACGGTTTAAGATGAATATAATTTAAACTTGGAGATTGAGTTTACTAGTATGGAAAGTCCATGACTAGATTTTACTCAAAACATAAAAGGAGGGACTTGATTGCAAATATGGGAATTAGTGGAGAACAAGTGTCACTCTATACAAAGAACTGAAAGCAGAGAAACGGTAAAAAAAAAATAGAGAAGAAAGAAAGGGAAAGGAAGGAAGGAAGAAAAGCTTGAGTTCAATTTCTTCATTTCTTCAATAGGTAAAAGATGTAATTTTTTTTATGGAATGATGTTAAATTTTATAGGGTTTTAAGTTGTTGGTTTAATTTTCAGATTTAGTGAAAGGAGTATAATTTCTCGCTCAAGCTGCTTGATTAAAAAATTTCCATTTGAATCAAGGTAAGCAATTCTAGCAAACCCTAGAATTTTTAATTAGGTTATTGAGTAAAGATAGTTTGTGAAAATGATTATGTTGATGTAATTATTCACGTGAAATAATCAATTTATGGAACAAGATGTAAAGTAAATTGGTGCAAGTGTGATTTCAAGTTTTCACTATATTGGAAGGTGTGATTATTTTTATGATTGGGATGAAGGTAAATTTGGATATAGTAAAT
>CAIGRT010220979.1:0-14223 GCA_903798405.1 Fraxinus platypoda | reverse complement strand
CCTATAATCTTCCGCTACGTCAGACACCTTTTTGCTTTTTCAAAAATTATAAAACTTTTGGTGTACTTAAAAATTAATGATATATTTTTAAGAAATAATTTGTTTGGTAAATATTAAAATCTACATTTTAATTTAATTCAAAATCAATAATTAATTTTAATCATATATTTCATGAAATTCACAACTTTTCAATCTACATTTCATCAAAATTTATCAAAATTTACTAAAAAATTAATTTTAATTCTCAACAAACATGAGCTCAGAAAAGAAGTATAAATACTGTTTAAATATTTTTTATCAATAATTTTATATCTTAACAATTCTGTTTGAAGAAAAAAAAAAAAAATATATATATATATATATATATATATAAGTATGGTGGCAAATAAGATGTCCTTAAGCCCTCCCAAAAGGCTTTTTAAATACTCATTAATGGAAGGTTAAAAATATTAATACATTGAAAAACGTTAGAGGCAGGTGTTATAATAAGCAAAAATTGAGGACTTTAAATTTAATCAAAATGTGATACAACTAATAAAAATTATTTTGTGAATATAATTACCCATGTGAAAACACGGTTTTTGCAATTTTTTTTACCAAGCAGAAGTGCGATTGTAATATTCAATTACCTCAAGAGATGTGTTGTTATTTAGCCAGTGTTTGATGGTCATTATTTTCAAAAAAAAAAAACAATATTGTGAAATAGTGATTTTTAGGAGAATCAGTGATTCAAAAGTATGGAAAAATTTTGGATTTACATGTAAAATATTTTATTGTGTGAATGTGTGATTGAAAATAATGGTTATCAAACAGGGGCTAACTAAATTTAAAAGTGTAATGTTTTTATTCTTTTCCGAGGGAGTATAATGTTAATGTTAATCATGTTTATTTGAGTTATATACTTTTAATTCCAAGTTAAAGAAGTATGTCGTGTACGAATTAAGTTACTAAAGGATTTGTAACTGCTAAATATGTTTGGCCTCTGTTTCTTAAAACTAATTTTCATCCACACATTTTATGAGATCTACAACTTTTATAATATGTTGGATTTGAAATATTGTTTCCTTCTAGCTAGAAACTCAACAAAATTTCTTTTAAACCCTAAATATATTTTCTACCCAAAAATGACATATTTGAACACAGAGTATTGTTTCCCAAGTATTTCAAATTTGCACTTTAGTCCTTGATCGATCATCTAAGCTTACCGAATAGGCATCAAAATCCCGTTTTCAAATCTACTACGAATATAAAACTCTTATTACTACTATTTATCATAAGTTAATAAATTTCTCAGCTAAGTCCATGGAAAATAAAAGGTGTTCAATTAAGTGTTCAAACTTTCCATTTTCTTCAGTAAGGTCCTAAATGAAAATATACAAACTACCAAGCTCTAGCAGGTGACTGAAAGGACCATTTCCACACCCAAACTTTAATATGGAAATGTGCAAAGTCTGAAAGGGTATGTCCTAATAGGGAATTGTTAGAATTAATAGTTAAATTATACAATTTAAATGTGTGAAGTTTTCAAAGGATTTGAATACTAGACACGACTCTTCAAATGCAAATGGTGCACATAAAAGAGTTGTTTCGAATGGATGTGGCCTTTTAATAAGGTGGATCTAGATAATCAATTTTGAAATTGTGTGATCTAATTGTTGGAATTAGTCTTGTCAAAAGATGCGACCATTTGAAGAGACGTGAAAATCTATAAATAGAGATCTTTAGTTCCATTTTTTGCTACTCCAAATCATTTCCTAATAATTGGATTCTAATTCTTTCTTTCTCTAAATTCTGTCAAAATAATTTTCATACTATTTTGTGTTTCGTGTTCGACATTTATTATTCGATATTTTTCATTCTAGAAGAGTACGGTCAAGCATTGGTTCACCCAATAAATTTAATAGTGTTACATTAATTTTGGAAGAAACGTTGTATCATAGGAGACGGACGTCCATTTGATCCCGTTTGCAACATTGCAGGGGACAAAATCTGTCTTAAGGAGATTTGCATTCACATACCTCGTTTCATTTTATTTCCTTCTATTTCTACATTTTCTACGTTTGAGTAAGTAGTAATTTGCTCATTATTATGCATGTACTATGATTCGATAAGTCGTTACTCTAATATTTGCATGCACGTTTTTTTATATTTATTAACGGAATATAATTCATGCACTAATTTATCCAACAGAAATTTCACAAAGGGGCTAAACTTTAGGGACCATTTGTGATGCACATTCCCAAAACTGATTCAGAATTTGTACTTTTACAAAAAAGTACCAAATAAAACTATTTCCATTTCAACTTTTTTTTTTTCGACATTTGAATGGTAATTGCACAAATAATTAGAGTGAAGATATCAATGCATGATACGAGAATGTTGGTGGACCACAAAATTAAAATGTTTATAGCTTAATTAAGATTGTTCTTGATTGGTTAAAGACTCTTAAGCAAGCATGCATGATTGACATTTACTTCTTTTGAAATAATAGGACCACCAACTAAATATATGTGCTCCATTAAGATTGGAGCTTTTGAATGTTATTAATGTTTGTGATGATATTAAGAGTGGTGTGATTTTGGTAAAGCCACTTAAAAGAAGAAGAGAGAGAACAAAATTAACTTGACATATGGTACCTAGTTGATAAGGATGTGATCACTTTGGATGTCACAGTAAAACTACTGATGAATAAAATGGTACATTGCAAAGGATCATGTAGTCGACTTCAAATTTATCAAGAATAAGATTTAGCTTCTATTTGGTGTAGATTAAAAATCAATTTTTTAGTAAATTTTAATAAAAGTAAATGAAATGTGTGTTAAAACATTATATGAGTCCTACAAAATATTCGATTAATTTTAATTGTTGACTTGACTTGAAATTATTAATTAGTCACAAATCTAGAGGCTGGCGATCAATACAGATTCTATTTCAGTCCAGAAAGATTTTATATAGAAATCTGTGATTTGTTATTTTAATGAATTGGGATGTACGTAAGGAACAATTGCATGGATAGAAGGAAAAAAAGGTATGCTCCATGCAGATGAATGGAGAAGAGTTCAGGGGCTCGAATTTTCAACAGAAAATAAAGAAATAAGTGTCTTCCAATGATTTTCTCGATGGAATATCGAGTTCGGAGATTGTTAAGAATGAATCTTTTGAAAAACACACGTGTTGGAGCAATACAGATGATGAACATCAATCAAAATGTCAGAGGTTGACGCGTAGAAAGGGCCCCTGTGCAACCTGGCCAAGTTGCAGTAGAAATAATCACATGCTCATGTCCCTGCCCATACCCTTGTCCAGATATATTCAGATTGTTGCTTCAATTTTGTGTCGAAATGACAAGATCCCAATTCCCATGTGGAAATAGACAAGTTCACGTGCATAGATGGTTTTGAGAGAGAGCCCCCAGTAAGGAATGTGGGGTTAAGGCCATAGATTTTAGGGATTTTGAAGGAGGAGAAGGAGATGGGTTTTCAGTTGGGTGGCCATAGATTTTAGGGATTTTGAAGGAGAAGGAGATGGGTTTTCAGTTGGGTGCGTCGAAAATAATTAAATTTATCGATTATTTTTGTATACTAAGTGGCTCCACGAGAAGATTCAACGTTGAGTTCAAAATATAACCTTCAGTTAATGAAAGTTCAAATATAAAACTAATTATCAATCCTCGTAAGTTTGATAGCTAAAGATAAATGGTTTGCACTATCTCATGTGTCTTCGTTATAAAATTGATCTCTTGTCCACTAGGGGTGGGATTCTCTTGTCATATTAGTATTGAGAAATTTTATCTTACGTACTGGGGATAGAAGATCAAGTCTGGTCCTTCTCATACTTTGTTCTTTGAATCTACCATTTTCTTCATCTTTCCTTAATTTTCATTTCAAAGCACTATATAAATAGAAACATGGTATAGAGTTTCAGTTTCCATTTAAGAACATATTTAAAGATGTCTTGATGATTTTCAAGATTGAAACTATCTAATTCTTCCGTTAAGATTGAATCTGCATCTCAATAACATGTCTGTGGACTTCTTCTGTAGCTCAATCTTTTTACCCCCTTAACTCCCTTCAATATTAGGTGTGCTCAGAGTCGAGATAAAGTATGTAATAATTGATGTAACATTTAAAAAAGGCCAATACTGTCCAAGTCTAGACGACAATGGCGTGTGTCCCGCCTAGAGAGGTCGGTTGAGTCAAGCCTAGCTTTATCGAACCATTAGCCAATCCATGCAAAACCCCTTTTTTCTTTTTACAGAAAACTAACTAAAATAGTTGCCAGGCTCGATGACACACATGACCAGGCTCTATGCGTGCTTTACTTCTAGGTGACCTCCTCAGGGACGAACAGTGTGAAAACAAAATAAAAATGAGTTTATAGTAGTGATTTATACAACATATTTTACCAATAAAATGAAAGAAAAAGATTTGAGAGACAAAAAAGGCTGCAGAACCATTGTTTTGATACTTGAACCACTTCTATCAGCTAGGTTATGAAATTTCTCTCCCCACCCCACCGGCCCACCCCACCACCCTCTATTATAAATGTTCCAGAGCCCACTTCCTTTGTGTAGTGGGATTTGTTGTATACACAAAATTTCTCAGTTTCCACCATCAACAAATCCCCCATTTCTGCAATTCTGAATCTCCATCTACATAATGAAGGTAATGGCTTAAAAACTTAAAACCCACTCTTGCTAATGTAGTGGTGCATGGTTTACAGATTTTAATGTATTTTAGTTTATGATGATTCATTCAGATATTTAGTTGGATGCAAAACAAGCTTAATGGAAAAGAAAGGAGAAGCAAACCAAATTCAGCTTCAGCAACTGGTATATGAGTTCATAACTTTCTATGATTACTGATCTTTAATTTTTAACAAGAAAGAACATGTTTTGTTGTTTTATGTTTCCTTCTAATAAAAGGTTGGTAGTGAGTGTTACTATATTAATTCTATAGACTGTCATACAAAAACGTGTGCTTAGTATATCAAGTTTCGATGAAAATAAATTAAGTCTTGTTCTCAATAAATTTAGGAACGATTAATCTATCCTCAACTAACGTTATCTCCACTTGTTAAGAGTTTATTTTCATTCTTATCTTCTCCATTTCAGTTTGATCACTCATTTATCTTAGTGTCCTCATTTTTGACATTTTTTCCTTCAACAACTCGCCAGTACTCAGTATCAAGTATCATGAACTGCCAATAAATTAATTCAAGCCCTTTCATTAGTGTATAAAAGCATACTGGTAATGATCTATGTAGAAATCACAGGATGAAATTACCCTAAAAATTGCAGCTGTTTTCTCATTGTTTCTTGCCAGATCATATCATGCACCAAACCTGTAAAGAAGAGTTCAGTGATTGGCCCAATGGAATTCTTTCTATTGGAACATTTGGAAACAGCACTCTGAAACATCCAGAAAATTCCAATCTTCAACAAAGCTTATCATCCTGTCAAGATCAGCCAAAGGATACCCCAAAATTGGAGAAACAAGTTGACTGTTTGCCTAGCTTGGAAGATAATAAAACTTCCGATGTGTCGATAAATGGTGATTCAGAAAACAAAGACAGTAATCTCCAGCAACCGACTAGTGTAGTCCCCAGCAGAGAATCAGATATTCGATTGCATAGCACAGCAAATAGTATTGGTAAAAAGTCACTGTCTTTTCTTTTTAAGAAAGCACTTTTCTGCGGAGGCGGATTCAGTTCAACTCCCATCTTAAGGGATCCATTTCCAGAGCCAAAATTGGATAAATCAAAAATGGAGAAGGTTTGGATTTAATTTTAAGAATGCATCATAAACAAATACCTGCAAATATAACATATGCAGTCTTTGTATATTATTTATTTTAACCTGTCAATGATCTGTTGTTTCATGGATGCCTTCTCTTTACAGATTTTAGGGGCTATCCTGCAGAAAAAGATTTACCCCCAAAGTTCTACTCAAATGACTACTGCAAAGAAATACTTGGATATGCCTGAAAGTGATAGTGAAAGTGAAGGAAGTAAATGGGTGAAAACAGACTCAGAATGTAAGTCTGACGAGAAATTTATGCACAAAGAGTCGATCATTGTGTTGGTTTATTTGGGTAACAATGAACTAATTGCATCTGTTCTTCGGATTGCAGATATTGTTCTAGAGATATAATTCGGCTTCTCTGCCAGCTATAAATCTTCAGGGTAATAATATGCTTAAATTCCTTGTTCCAAATTCTATCAACTCATAGCCTCGTTAATACAGTATTTACCTGATAACTCGTTATATTTCTGTAGGTCTTCTGGTTCGATGATCTGCTCAAAACATAAAAGTCCAAGTTCTTACGGGGATTTTTACAGCTCAAATTTTGCATTTAAATAATGCTATTCTGAGGGGGATGTGCATATTTTTGCCATGGCTTATTGTGTTGGTACTCGTTTTGCCATGGTTGGCTAAGCATCATGTCTATCTCCAAACTTCACACTGTTGTTTAATGGGGCAAGAAAGAGCAGATTTTTACTAGTTTTGTTTCTGGTATCTGGAAGAATCACGATGGAAAAATGTTATTTGTGCTAAAATCATGTCTAGCTGTACAATCTACTCTATAATGTAATTTTAAGCATTGAATTAAATAACTAAGAAATAACTATAATGGCACATTATATGTAAAAAACAGAGGCTCTCGTGATACTAGAATAAGAAAATTACATTAAAATCGTGTCCATTGTTGTCCATCTGTCTGGTTTTCGTCGTTGTACTACAGTTTGGTATTGCACATGTCCTTGTGTATAACAAGGATAAAATACCTATCAGAGAAATGAAGCACTTTATTCATCTAATCTTAACAGGAATTTTTATTGATATGTACACATTACCAATCAAATTCGTTCATATTACAATTTCATGACAACAGGAAATACATCTTTCCTACAACTTTCTTCCAGAAAAAAAGACTAAAAAACCTGTAATAATTGAGGGAAAATATTGCAACTTTAAACTTAGAAATGCCCAAGCCAAAAAGAGAAGGTTGCTTGAAATGAAATTTTCCGAAGCATCCTCTACTATGTTATTCAACCATTGAAAACTCTCTTCATAACTCCAGGAACGGAACTTCCAATCCCAGCACCAACTGCTTCAGCCAAATACTTCACCTGCAATTTTCCATGTTTACAATCTTCAGACTCCAATTTTCAGGAATAAGAATCTGAGAGTCTACTAGTAATTATCGTGTACTTAACACCCCAAGAAAAGAAAATAAATAAATCAAAAGGAATTAACCTTAAAAATCATATAAAGTACTATACCTGTAGTTTATGTGTGAATGTTGATGTACATATTTCAAGGTAGGCTGGTAGGGTTAAAATAAACATTTACAATGCATGAAAATACATCTCTTTCTTGCACAATTACCATTTAAAGAGTAAGTTATATGTATAACAATAAGATATGGAGTATTTATGACTTCCTAGTAACTTTTTGCTTCTTTTTCTTATAGAACTTGTGAAAGGAAATACATATAATGCATGCAGATGGAAATAAATCTCTCAACCAAACCACAACCATTCCCAGGGAGCAAGGCACCCACATCGACCACCCCCTAGTGCCTGCCCATATTCCCTCCAGGCATATTCATTCCTGTCAAACAAGTTCAATGCAGACGCACACACATAACCCAGTATGCATCCACAGGCACACCATCAATCTCCACTTTTACTCAAAGAGACAAATACATCACAGCATTCAACAAACTTAATAACATATATTTTGTAGTATGAACAAGCATCTCAATGACAATCACAGCATCCTCATCTATCAGCGCAGCTGAGATCGATTCAACTGATTCACATGTTCTTTTAAAATGGGAAAGAAGGGCTACCATTCTGAATTCAGGTGTTTTTTAAACCAAAAAAAATAAATAAAAAATTCGATTTTCACCAACAATAACGATGGGGAATAAGTATAATGTTGATGGAGAGAGAAGAATGTATGATTATAGTTAATGATGTGAGCCACGGTGTACTCAATCAATGATAATTAGACAAAGGCTGGCGGGACTGTATGCCTCACTCTTTTTCTAACTTGTCGGAGATGGAGAAAAGGTCTTACATACCAGTAGTTCGACAAGTATGGGTGCAGGGTAATGAAGTCATAGTGTTTGCCTATGTTTTAGCCAGTTTTTAATGGTAGTGACGGGTAGAGGGTGATTTTACCAATCATGAGCTATCTGTCACGAATATGCTGATGCTTTGCAAATTCATGGAACATGCCCCAACATATTAAGATAGTTAAGTGCAAAAGATCCCTGAAAATCAAACTCATGAATGCCACTGGAATAACAGAAAATCAAGAAAGATTATTATTTATCAGAACCCAATAACTCCTCAAATGATTATAATACTTTATGACATTGTCTCTCCTCTCGCCCAAAAGGCATGTAATTAAGCAGGATATTCTGAACAAAAGGGCTCATATAATTCTCATAACAAATATTAATCCTTTCTTCTGCCAAGTAGTCCAGGCAAGGCCAGGTCCCTAGTTTTTCAAGAAAGCTCAACCTTTGCCAGCATTCCAATATCATGATTTTCTACTAACATAAACTTCTAGAACAGAAAGATTGACATGGATGAGATAGTTTACATTGGACGATGCGTGAAAAGATATCACATAGCCTCCTCCTCCCTAAAATACACACTAGAGCAATCAAGTCCCTTTTTATAGTTCATGGAGATTCACAGATAGCACTAACTTAGGGGCATGGGGCATATATTATAACAAGAATATAACTTAATATTTAATAAGATCAATAATGTAAAGAGAAAACAACCTAGAGAAACAAATCTCTATAACTGGCAAAACCAACAGCATCAGTTTTAAGTATCAAACAAACATGTAAAAGACGAACAGTAACTACCTCTTGAACCGTCTTCTTTAGATCAAAAGCATCTCTAATTCTTCCGTCCAAGAATGCCCATGTGTCCTGAAAATCTACAAACAGAGAACATGACAGATAAGTAAAAGCTGGTTAGAAGAAGAAAGAGAAAAATAAAACTACAGTAAAACCTCTATAAAATAATAATTTATTAATTTATCGATAAATGAATATTTATTAATTTACAAAGTAATTTATATTTTTATAACTTGTATTATATTTTATCATAATACACGTGGGAAATTTTTTTAAAATTGAATGTGGTGAAATTCAAAATTTAATCTTTATACGTTAAAGAGGAAACATTAATGTACATGCCTTGGCTTCAAAATTTAGGCCATGTTTGGTTTGGATTAAAATCCAATTAAAATTTTAAGTCAAAGTCAACAATTAATTTTAACCAAACATTTTATGGACCCATAACTTTTCAACCACACATTTTATCAATTTTTATCAAAATCTACTAAAAATTTGATTTTAATCTCTACCAAACAGGGTTTTAATATCTTGAAAGATTAATCGTTCAAATTATTTCATGTACATATTGAACATAATTTCTACAATACTTAATTTTAACTTAAGACCCCCAATCATTCCAAATTTCATACATTTTTCTACCATGTCGTCTCATTTGAAAGAAGTTAAAAAAAATATGCAAGATTCTGTCAAATGAAGATATTAATATAAACCAAGAGTTAGTGAAGTTGAAAGAATCAATGGATTGCGTTAAGCTATTTTTGGTCTATGCTATCGAAATGTGATGAATGTCGAGCACCTTTTAAACTATTTAATGAGGAGGTGACGGAATCTCCTATTGATGAAGATATTATTCAATGGATACTCAATACACCTAACAATGATGATCATGATCCAGATGATAGTTGTGTTGTACCAATTGTTTCTTCAAAAGAAGTATTTCAAGCAATCGTAATCTTAAATAATTACTTCGTACAAACTGGAAAAAAAATATATGCCAAATGTATTATGCATATTGCAAAAAAGTAGGAATGAAGTTGAGTTTGATTTGGATGCATAGAAAAAGACTTGTAGATGCATATTTTGAAAATGAGGCGAATTGAAGAAAATGTTGTCAAGTTAAAAGCTTGTTAATTTGTATTAGTATGAAATTTTATGAATTTAAGCAATTATTATTTTATATAGTCGTTGGGCCTTAAAAGGATCTCAAAAAAAAATTATTATCTTATACATTTAACGTGGTTATTACTTTAGTACATTGGCCTAAGTCGCGACTGAAGAATTTTATTATTTAAGCGAGATTATTAATTTATCGAACATTAACTCTATTAACAGAGGCTAAAGCATTTATATTTCTAGACTACGACTACATTTTTGTACGTGCTGATGTGAATTTTAACGGGCTTCACAAGCACACAAACCAAATAGGAGTTCTTTTAGTCCACAAGGACACATAAAAACAATGAGGAAACTGTACAAAATGTCCTAGATGTGTTGATGGAAACAGGTCGAAGGAGGGCATAAAAGTCAAAATCAAATAAGCAACAAAATGTTGTGGTGTTTAGGGTTGGTTGCAAGAGAAATTGGAGAACCAAGGTGTTGAGGTTGGAAGATCCTACAATGTGATGATGATCAAGGTTAATATACAAAATAAAGCTCTGATAAAGGCGACAAATAACAAGATAAACAACGCCAATGGAACACGGAAACACTCAAAGAAGAGATCTTACCTACAGAAGTATCAGTCAGCATGTACAGCTCAGTTGTGGAATATATCCCACCAAGGACTGTACGCTTTGCATACCAATCAATATCAACAGCATCATCCTTGGCAGCATGCCAAATCTCATCAACAAGCATTGCCCGCTGCTTGAAGCTTGTTGGTATATTTAAGGGTTGCGCCTACAGTACAATATAAAGCAGGAATGTACTAGAAAAAGATTCCACTTAACAAACCTAACCGAGCAAGAAGAGATAAACAAGCGTACCTGTATGCTCAGTGCTTGAGGCCACTTTGAAATGTAAGGAGCCTGCATTTCTAGGCGAATTCTCACAAGCTTCGCAACGCAATGACTGGGTATTAAATTTGTTAAATCCTCTTGCAAATCAATAATGTCAATCAGCCTTTGGAGACAATCATCCATGAAAAACTGAACAAAGCAAATCAAAAGTAGAAAGGTGAAAAACACACCTATATAGGCACATCAAGACATATATGATGCTGCAGGAAAGCAACTATATAGACAAAGTAACTGCTTACAAAAATCCACTAGGAAGACAGCTCAACAATATCTTACAGAACACTCAGGGAAAAAAAGAAATAGTCACTGGGAAAACAGTGTAAACAACTAAAATAGATATTCAGAAAAATCATATACAGAAGACATTCGAATGAAAGACAAGCAAGAATTCAAGATTGAAAAACTTCCTAAAACATTGAATCATTGATGCTATGCATTCAGCAAAAAGATAAACCATCAATGCAGAACAATGAACACATAAAAATGGCCCACTATAGAGCAAACTGCTGCTAAGTCACATTTGAAAAAAGAACTACTCCCTTCTATTTCCTTTTTCAAAACAGAGCGCATATCAGTTAATCAAGCAAAAGTTATATACATAAAAGAAATAAATAAATAAATAAGACATTATCTTCAAGACCAGAGCCACAAAGAACACAATACTTGGACTCTAATACTCTTTGAAGTTGTTTCTTTGGCCAAGGAAAAAAAAACTAAATCCCACATTAAACAGATAGAGAAATAAAGGAAATAACCTATACTGGTAATGCAAATAAAATATAATCAAAGAAACAAGGCTCAAGTTACTCTTTTTTCTTTTATTCTAAAATATCTAGAAAAAACAGTAAGTACAAAGGGATACCTCTACTAGAGCAGCTTCTTTCCGTGGAAAAGATCCCACTATAGAAGGAGACATGCCAACTTCCCGTGCTCCAGCTATCATTGCCGCATCAGTCCATCCCAACCGTATCTGCACGAGAAAATTAGCAAGGTAACTCAACCCAAATGTAAGTTGATTAACATATTCTTTCTGTTCTAAATATCAATTTTTCTTAAAAAAACAAACTGCATTCATTTAATGAAATTAGGGGCGAGGAATTGAAAACGATTAAAAATTGAATTAGTCTTTTCACGCAATCCAATTCCGAAGCCCTAAATCCAAGCAGCCAAAAATTAAACATTCCGTACATTCATTCAGTTTTTATGAACACCGTTGATCACAGAGGCACGCAGCAAATACATAATATTCAAGACACAGTCGATAAAAAGGAGAAAGAAAATGAAGCCAACCACGTGACGGAGAGATGCATGAAGAACACGCTTCTGTTCATCCTGCCAGTGAGCTCTAAGTCGAGTCGTAGTTCTGCATCGCTGAGTTTCATCATGGGCACTCGATCCTTCTTCTTGGCTCCTCGCCGTAGAAGACGATGATGCAAAAGAGTCAAAATTGTGGTGATTTTGGTCACGAATTGTCTCCGAGGCAGCTGATGTTGAAAATCGCGGCGAGTCTATAAAACCTGCTATGGCTTGACCGCCTGAGGATGAGCATCGGAAGTGAGGGTTCCGGCAACCCAGAACCGGTAGCAGCCGCTTCGCCGCCAATCGATACATTTTGTGACGGGCTCTGTACTATCAGTGAAGAGTGATGGGAGAATAGGGAATAATGATGGGTCGTAATTTTAGTACGGTTGATGAGATCTGGTTCGGCCATGTGTATGGTAGGCGACCACTTTCATGCAAGTAACCGCAAAGCCCTTGTTTTGGGTTAAGAATAAGAATCTGCCGTCAGTCAAAATGGTCACACTTTATAAATGAAAAATGTGAAACTTTGTTTAAGTATATATATCATTTAATATTATGCAATTATCACGTAAATTGATGTTTGACACTAGTAATGTTGAATATCATTATTTTTAGGATTAATTGATTTGCACAGACAAATCCATCCACGTTTGGTAAGTTATTATAAACTGTGGACTCTCGAATCTGTAAATAATAAGTGGAGTAATTGAGGGTAATTGATTGTAAGTCGACAATCCTATAAAATGTTTGAATAGTAAGTGAGTGAATAGTAGTTGTGTAGCCATAATATGCTATGTTTCAACATTCTAAATGAAGTTAATTTTAGTCATGGTTGAAATATAATGAAAGAAATATTGAGAACATATGACGATGTTTATCATACGAAAATATCGAAAACATATACAATAATGTTAATGTTGATTATAGTACGGAATTATCAAATTTAGTTACAAGTGTCTTTTGATTAAAAATTTAGCCCCTATTGATAAAGATTTTAATTTAAGTTAAAGTCAACAATTAATTTTAATCGTACATTTATGGGGTCCACATTTTTTCAACCACACTTTTCATCAATTTTATCAAAATCTATTAAAATTTTGATTTTAATCTCCACCAAACAGGGAAATTAATTACTCGGTTGAAATAAAGATTAATGGTACTGTATAACATGTGAAGTAAAACATAGAACAATGTAGCCAAATATGACAATACTAATATTTGGGTGTATTGATTGTGTTTAAAAGCTACCTTTCAAGAAAACAAGACTTGGAATATTTTTGGCGTGTAAAGGATTGACTATCAATTTCAAGCCTCAATTCAATTTCATCCTTGTGACAAAATTTGAAGATAGAAATGAAGCAGTTGACATAAAAATACTACAAGTTATCTTTAACTAAAATAATACTAAAAAATATTGCCACTTTACACTAATACTTGCGGAGTGAAAATTACGCAGTTCGACCCTAACAATACCTAGAGGGGGTGAATAGGTATGTAATGCGGAATTAGAAATATTTTTACGAATTAAATAGAAACAAGTCACTTTTTAATTCTTTTCTAGATGATTCAACATTCAAGTCAATTTATTTTAAGTTGAATTACCGCAGTTGTANTAGATGATTCAACATTCAAGTCAATTTATTTTAAGTTGAATTACCGCAGTTGTATAATAAACAATGAATAGTAAAGCAGTAAATCAAACACCGAAATGATCACGGAGAAACTTAACTGGGAAAAAAATTCGGGCACTTTGCCAGTCAACAATCAACTATAAACGATATGTAACTTACACTCTATTAGCCTAGACGATAACACGTACTATCTGATCTCCTGACTGTAATTCCAATAGATTTCTTGGATTCTGTGCTCCTGCACCACTCCCATCTATAGTTTCCAAAGCTCTCCTGGATTCTGCTATCCTGCAGCAACTCCTTGCTTTGTGAAATCGTTTATCTCCTGTGGATCCATGAAGAACACCGCATTCTTCACTGACTGGAACTCCAGTCAAACTTCCT
>CAIGRT010220966.1:0-19842 GCA_903798405.1 Fraxinus platypoda | reverse complement strand
CTTCAGATTCATCATGTCCACGAAAGGCCAACCTTTGTCGTAGGAGAAATCGAACACAATCGATTGATGCATTCAAACGAATTCGGTATTCTGTCCGAGCTTGATGTGATTGCTTAAAGAGACATGATTGAATGCTTTGTTCTTGATTCTTGAATGATTCATACTTGACCCGAGCCATTTTGTGAGCACTACTTGATGCCCCAATGTGTTTTCTAATAATTTCCTTCTTTTTCCAATTTGAGAACCCGCCATCAACAAATGAACCACCACTTGAACTGAAAAGATAGCAGTAGAAGCAAAATACATCATCTTTTGCTATACTATATTCCAACCAACTAGGATTTTCATTATACCATGAAACACAAAATCGTCTATCTTTATTACACATTCTTGTAGGTGGAAATTCATGATTGCGAGGTTGACAAGGGCCCCTTTGCACATATGCTCTTCTTATTACATCTCGAACATGATGATCATAATTCTGCATTGGAACTCTCAATCCTGGATCCGAAGGAAGCTGTGCAACATCAAATTCAAGCATTTTATCCCTAACATCCTCGGCATGAGTTTCAATCTGAACATCTCCAACATTAGGCTCATCCCTTTCATTCCTAACATTCACATCATCCTTTTTATTTACAACATCAGTTTCATCCCTTTTATCTCGAACATTCCTTTCATTAATATTTTGTTCTTCACAAGACAACGCAGATTTACATTTAAAGTATTTTTCCATAGCTAATATAAACAATAAAATAAAACAAACTCAATACAAATAGAGTAAATGAACTTATCGAACCAGTAACAATTTAAATTTTACCATAAATTCTATTGATTCATAACACAAAATACATAACAAAAATGAAAAGAGAAATTAAATTTTAAACGTCCACAATCTTAGATTTTTAAACTATGAATTATAAAGACAAATATTGGAGATTAAACTAGCATACCTTTAAAATCGACAAATTGGTGTCGGAGGTCGTGGCACGAGCGCGATATGAGATGAAAAACTGAAGGAATAGTTTTAAAACTAATGACTTACCGAGAATTTGTCAATTTGGCTGCGCATAGTGCAGGTTTGAATTGGGCCTTGTTGTGGTGGGTTTGGCTCTTTGTGGGCTTTTATTATTTATTGTTGTGGTGGGTTTGGCAGATTGGTCAACTGATATAGGCAAGTTTGGATTGTTTAATGTTATGAGCTTTTATTATTTATAAAAAAAAATTTGGAAAGTTGGTGGNGCTTTTATTATTTATAAAAAAAAATTTGGAAAGTTGGTGGGTCACGTGCCCCACTGTGACCCACCGTTCTTCCGTCATTGTTTTCAACCACACATTTTTCAATAAAATAATATTTTTCATCATATAAATAATTTTTTTTCTTTTTTAACTACATATTTCTCATCATATCATTATTTAAAATCTTTTTTCTCAATAATATCCATCAAACACACCATATATACAACAAATATCTCATACACGTTTCCTCATATGTTGTATTTTTTCTCGTTTGTAATGAAATTAAACAAACCTCACATCGGTATCTTCATCGTCGACGATTCTCGAGCAGCAATTGATTCGTGATTCCAACTTTGGCAGACTTTGTTGAAAACCAATTTGTTGATTCTAACTTTAGATTGATCTGTTGTGAGGAGATTGATGGTCAGCTGTGGAGGTCCCTTTAGATGTATTTGGGTTGTAACTGGTGGTGGCATTGGTCCGGTGGAAGATTTCCATAGACTACATATGTCTCTACTTCTTATATAGTTGATGGGAAATGGATTAAAAAAATGGGTGGACTTCTGTAATGAGCTTTGCTCTTGATGTGCTTCGAAATTGTTGATTTGTTTGATGTGATGGGATAGGGAGAGATGTGATTGTAGTGGCGGTGGCAGTCATTTTTTGTTTGTTGCGGTGGCTGTAAATAGACAGGAACAGTGCCATGGTCGGTTTGTTGAAAGTGTTGGTGGAAGTGATGGTGTTGGTGATTGTTGTTGCGGATTTGAGGTGAATGTATTATTTATGAATGTGGGTGGTTTGAGGTGAATGTATTATTTATGAATGTTGAAGGTGGTATAGGTGATGCATTGGAGGTGATGGTTGTAGTAACTGGTGGTAGATTGTAGTCAAGTCTGCGGTGTGTGCAGATTTGTTTGTGGTGATCAAGTATGTGTTTATTGCGACTAGTTGTGATCAATTCTTTGTTAAATTGTGACCGATTGTGATCGAGTATGTGCTAGTGGTGGTGGTGGTTGGTGTTTATTGAAGATGTTGTTGGAAGTGATGTGATGGTGATTGTTGTTGTGGATTTTGAGGTAAAGGTAAACTTGAGTTAAAAGTGGTAGTGGTGGTGCATTGGAGTGATGGTGGTGGTGAGTGGTCGTAGATAGTGGTGTTGGTCTTTGGTGTATACATATTTGTTCGTTGTGATTCTTTGTGACCAAGTATGTGTTTATTGTGATTAGGTACGACCAATTCTATCTTTATTGTGACTGTTTGTGACCGATCAACAGTAAGTCTCAAATTAGGCTGTTTTGGTCACAGATGGTCATACTGAATACAAATTTGATCACAATTAGTCACAGATAATACATGCCAGTGACTTGGTTATATACAGTCACAAATTAGACTAACTTGATCGCAGACGATATTGTCACAATTAGTCACATATAACACAGTAGTCACAAATCTCGTGAACTACAATGCAACATTATTGCCACCACATAGTACTCAAAACGTTGATACCACCTCACCACCACCACCACCACCACCATTAAACAGATCAACTCCGATGCACATTTATCACCTGCAATACACCATCACCGCTACCACGCATATCTATTTTCTAAACACACTGCCACCACCCCCTATGAAATTATTTGTATCTGTAAATGTGTATAGAGAGAACATTTTTAACATTTGAAGTTTTCTACAGTGAAGTAGGGTGGGGATTGGGTTTGTCAGGTTGGGGTGTAGAGAGATTTTCTAAAGATTTCTAGAGTGGCATGGGATGGGAATTATAATATCAATATGTCAATTGATATAGAGAGGGGGAGAAAATAAATGTATATTATATTATAATTACATATTTAATAATTTTGATTTATCACCTGATTTATGAAATATTTTAGGGAGTTTGTTAGTTTTGAAATGTGATTTTTATATGTAGGAGTTATGTATTGTTCCCGTATTTAATTCCATAAACTACTAGATTCAACATTAAGATCCATAGAAGAATTTTGATAAAGATCAACACCAATAGTCAATTTAAAAATCCATAATATAACATTTTCCAAGAATTATCTTTCTTTCTTTTTTTGTTAATACAACCTTATTTGATTCCGTTACATATTTAAAACTTTGTTGAACAAGAAATGATCCATTACTAAATTTCTTGTGACTTCAGGAATATGTCGAACTCGATTTAAAATCAAAGTCTTCCTAGAATTCATTTTGAGCTCAATTCTTCCAATTCTCAATAAAAGAGCAACAATGTTATTTCCCAAAGTTACGCTTCCTCCAATTGAAGTCTCTTAAGATTTAAATGAGCTTTTATCGACATGAACATTTGCCTTGATTATATTTAAATAAGCAAATTTGACTAAATATTGATAATTCACACCTAGTAGAAGGTTCACCATCATCCAACATGTTCACTTGATTCTTTTAAAATTTGGGCTTTGGTTTGTTCTCATTTGTCTTCCTAAAGTATAGTCTCGAGCAATATGATTGATCCTCCCAAACAAAACTCATCACCCCGGCTAGATACTTTTCTATGTTGTTCTTTTATTTCGAAGAATTAAATACTTGGTTTAAAGTCATAACTCCTTTCTTATATCTAAGACCTTTAGCAAGGTCCAACCAAGAGGGTATACGTTAATCTTTAAATCATGACACATTATAGTCTTTTCTAAAAACTTGACATTTTTATCTTCGTAACAAATCTTGAAACTCGAGAATTTGTTTATTTATAGGTTTTTCGTCTATCATAACATATATGTTAGAGGTCGATGCATTAAACCTATCTGCACTAACATCAACTATTACATATTGTGTCTCTAAATTTTTTCAGTGTTTGTCTTCACTGGATGCCATTATTACACTAGGATTTACCAAGGGAAAGAAATAATTGTAGAGATATAAATATACCAAACAACATTGACATATCACAATTAAATGGACTATTATATGTACTAAATTGTACGACCCTGCCATGTGAATTCGGGCTATTATATATACAATTATGTTGAATTAAAGAATCCAAAGAAAAAGCTGGAAAGACACAGAGATCTATATTTGTAAAATTGCAGAAAAGAAACTAAATCCTTGGGAAGTGATTATATAATTGATCATTTTGATCAAATATACCCTTTATCCATGCAATATCGTCTAATACTTGGAACTATTAATCACGATTATACATTGATAATGCTATTCATCTAAAGACTAAATGATCACTGATCTATGTGACAGTAGTGTCATTATCACATTGGATGCATAAGATCGATAATTGTCTAAACTTTATATGAAATAGACATAGTTGAACATGCGATGCACGATATTCTGAAATGCTTTATAGGTATTATAAAAATAATATTGTAAGATGTGAGAATATAAAAAATAATTAATACAAATTGATTATGTGGAATGAACTTTTGATTCAAATGAAATAAAAATCAATTCGTGAAAATAATTTAAATAATTGAAGAAGTCAATTAGAATATTCCTCCATTTACTCTTTTGATCTTAATTGAACATCTAACGAATACATCTTTTTTTTCATATTCGTTTAATATGCATTGAATATATTAATTGAAATTATTTATTATAAACATGCATTATGTCTCCCAATTTACCTTTTCTATATCTTAACATTCACTGAATAAATCAATTGGAAGAAAACTCTAAAAAAATTCATCTTTCGTTCTAAATTTTTTTAAATGAATTTAATTTCTTAACATATCCTATCCTATCAAGTGGAATGAATATGGCAAATGTATATTGATCATAACTAAATAATTAACAAAATAATTCATGATAATATTGTTCAAATGATTAACTAAATCAAATACATATTAAAAATGAAAAGGTAATGAATTTGTCAAATATATTTAAATAAATTAAATACATACTGAAAAACGAAAAGTAAATGAATGTGTCAAATGTACAATCATCATAATTAAATAATTGACAAAATAATTAATGACAATATTGTTCAAATGGTTCAAATGATTAATAAATTAAATATATATCGAAAAACGAAAAATAAAGTATTATGAAAATAATTGAATTACAGTAAGGATAGAACGGTCCAAAAAATGATTCACTTGATGTAATATTTAATTATTAAATACATATTGAAAAACGAAAAGTAATGTATTATTGAAATAATTGAATTATAATAAAGATAAAACTGTCAAAAAAATGATCATCACTTGACGTGATATTTAATTTATTATAGATAAGAGCATTGCTATTGCTAATATGAATTTGCATTAAAAAGAATATCACATAAGTTCAAATACACAATGTATACGAAAGTTTCTCTCCAATGCAAATATCTAAAACCATGTTTAGATGTGAATCACCAAGATTTACTCTCTCTCTCTCCTATTTATTTTTCTATCATATTTAAATATACATTATATATAAAATTTGAATTATAGATATAACCCGTTGAAAATAAATTTTGAACTAGATCATCTATCATCGCATTAATGCCTTGTAGCAATAATACATTGGAGATGCTCTAACATTATTCATTATCCATATATTCTGTAAGATTTACTATTTATAATTATTTAAATTTTAATTTAATACCAAACATACATTAAGACCTTGCATGGGAGAAATTTTATTGAAATCATTATTTTTTCAATATCATTTTAGTTACACATTCAATAGGATTCATAATTTTAATTATCTTTTATTACGTATTTAAAAAAAAAAAAATCATTGTTCACTGGAAAAAATTTCCGCAAATAATTGCATTGACCAAACCAAAAGCTTTTCGCTCAAACTTCGTGCCTGAAATATGAAAAGCTCTTGTTTGGGCTTTATTTTCTCAAAAATATATTTTTCCAAAACTCATTTTCAATTATACATTTTTTCATAAAATAATATTACACGTAAATTTAATTTAATTTTTTAATCACACATTCTCCAAAAAGGTCATTATTTCCAAACATATATTTCCTCCAAATCTCATTTTAATGGAGCTAAAACATTATCTAGGAATTGGTGCATTTTTCAAAATTTTTGAACTTCATCAAAATATGTGTTTAAAATTAAGTCCCTATTTGAGCATCATTATGTAAAAATTCATTTTTTCCAAACTTATTTTTAATTACATATTCTTCCAATAAAACAATTTTATACCGAAATTCAAAATTTTTATTACTTTTTAATCAAACATTCTACCAAAAAAAAATATATATTATTATAAAATTTATTCTCTCTACAAATACCCCCCTAAAATATTAGGCCATGTTTGATTTGGCACCATTTCCATTGAATTTGGAAATGAAATTCCATCTTCTACCAAAGGCATGTTTGATTGGGAAAATTTAGATCCAAAATTTCAATATTTTTCACGTAGAAAATTGTTCTAATAAGACACAATTAATTGACAATTTCTAGGAAAACAATTTTAGACAATTTAATTCCCTAGAATCCATTTTCTTTCCACCAAAATTTCATTCTTACAATCAAACAGACACTTAAAGTGCAATTGAGAAGAGTGCAAAAGTCAATTATAGATTGTTTTGTATGCTTCTAGAATGCTTAGGCCATCTTCAACTCTACACCAAAATTTGAGATAAATTTTACACCAAATTAAAAATCATCTCCAACCATTACACCAAAACTTACACCAAATGAACATTGTTTAATCATTTACTTCATTTTTTTTTATTTTAAACAATTTATTTTTTATTTAAAAAATTATTTTTTATTTATTTTAGAACTATAATAATAATAATAATAATAATAATAATAATAATAATAATAATAATAATGACTTGTATTAAATAATATATAACCCAAATGACACAAATACCCTTAATCAGTTTGTTTGAAAAGTGAAAACAAATGGTTAAATTCACTTTGCACCATTTTGGTCCATTTTGCACCAAAATGGTGCAAAGTTTGGTGCTACATTGGAGACATTTTGCACCATTTTTTTGGTATGTTTTGGTGCCTCCTTTGGAGATGCCCTTAGTTTATGCAGTAAACTTTAAAATTGTCTATTAATGTTATGAAATTGACAACTCAATTGTATACACAATTGAAACTTAGCCCCGGTTTGGTGGAAATTAAAATCAATTTTTTAGTAAATTTTATAAAAATTGATGAAATATGTGATAAAAAGTTGGGAGTTTCATAAAACGTGTTGTTAAAATTAACAGTTGATTTTGACTTAGATTAAAATTTAATTTTATTTTTTATCAAACAAGGGCTTAAAAACCATATGAACTTCATTTTTTTAAACTTAATTTTAACCATATATTTTTAATAAATAATATTGTATTTAAATCCAAAAAATTTTGTACATCGTAAACAGGCATTAAAAAAATAGGAAACTTCATCAGAGTTGTGAATACTTTAGACCACTATCACCTACCGAGAATTTATATTAACAACTGATGACACGGTTTTAGATTGTTGGTTAAAATAAGTGATTTGTGTAACTAAATAAAAAAATGGAAATATAAAAAAAAAATTAAATTAACAAAATAGAGGATAGAGTTGGAAAGGACCGACCTCAGATAGTTGATGTCCTAACTTTATTTTTGTGGCAACGGCATTTGTTTGAGCGAAATCGCAAGCATAAGTAATAGATTTGAAAAGTTGAGAGTATTATTTCACAGAGAATAATTTTGAATTCAAGTTTACTGGTTTTTGTATGTAATTCGAAATATGTAACACAAAAAAGAGATTTGATTATGATTATACTAAATTAATCTAATAAATATGTAAAAAGTTGGTTTTTGTTACATTATGAATGATTTTAGTGTTTAATTTCAAATATGCATATTGTTATCTATTTCAATTCTCAATTATATAAGTTAATCATATTCATGCATTATTGACAATCGATAAAACTAGGATCATGAAAGAATGTAAAAGATATTGATTTTCAAGTCCAAGATTAAATTCTTCATCTCATGTACTTTGTATTCAATTCTTTGCTCGGATTTAATCTTCTCTTTCAAAATATAGCAGTTCTTGATGAATTTTATAATATTATTGTGTATCTAGAGGCTAGAAACAATACCCCAATGTTCTAGTCAAGTATGTATTTACGGGAGTCCAAAAATAAAGCCAATAAAGCCAAACGCGTGAAAAATTGCATTTAAATCAAAATTGTGAATTAAAAAGGAAATTGCATGAAAGCCCCTGCAAAATTGCTTGTGCGTGTACGCCATATAAGCTTGCGCCGGCGCGATATTTTGATGATTTACTCTCTGCTGACTTTTCAATTGGCCGGCGCGGAGATTTTCAAATAATTATCGCGCTTGGTCATTCAATTTTCAAGATTCTTTCATTTTGGTCCTCATCTTTTGCATAAGATGTTTCTCTAGTCATTTCCTCATGTTATTTCAGTCCTTTATCTTCATATCACTTTCAATTTAATACAATAAATTTCCAATCATCGATATTAATTCCGGATCAACTATTGGTAATTTGCAATTTGGTCTACAAGGTTCGGATTTCTTCTTTTTTCTCCTATTTTCACTCTTTTTGTGCAATTCACCCAATTTGTTTCAAATTTTACCTACTAAAAAAAATTAATATCAAATTAAGCCATCATCAAAATTAATGACAATTAATCGATTTTAACTATCCAAATAAATGTATAAAATACACTTATCATCAGTGTGTGAGGGTTGGGTTTATAATTTTACTGTTGATTGTAGTGTTCAAAATACATAAAAAAATGTAAGGCATAAACTTCTCGAGTTTAATTAATACTCTACAAATAATATGCAAAAATGTAGATGCATTCTTGTACCAAAATGTTATGTCAAACATTCATTTTATTTTAGTTATCAATTAAGAAAACATGTAAGACAAAATATAATAAATTTCTATCCAGTCGTTATAGATGCACTTTGTGTAATAATATAGAAGAAATTATGCCCTATACTGTTTTAAAACCTAGAATTTGAAAAATACTGTTCATTCAGTTTTGTTTGAAAAGTACAGTCGCTTCAAAATAGGGAAAAATCTCTCCAGCATTTTTGCATCCATATCTCGAAAAGATGGTACATACTATCAGTGAATTGTTTAAAGTGTTTTGCTCCAAGTACATGAGCAAAACCTACAGGGCCTGCCAGGTTACTCACACCGGCAAGCCCCACATGTTTTAAAAGAAAAGAAAGAAAAAAAATGCACACCTTCCCCCTCTATTAGTGGCCTGGCAGTGAACCCACCCCACTCCCCCTGTACGTGTATCACTGCTCTTGTTTAAATACATATGAACTCTTTATATGTAGATGTGAATACGCCAAAATGGCAAAATTATGCACGGAAATTTATGATTCTATTGATTTATATTTGTTTTGCAAGTGTATTGTGCAAAAATTAGTTTGAACTAGATGATATAATTACTTTGAATTATGGTACTTGTCGCACACTATAATTTGGAGCTTCATTGAATGTTAAAACAACATTTTTGAATGGAGATCTTTTTGAAAATGTCTACATGAGACAACCTGAAGGTTTTGTTGTGAAGGGAAAAAAAACTTGGTATATAAGTTAAACAAATCCTTATATGACCTCGAGCAAGCATCTCGACACAGGTATTTGAAATTTGAAGAGGTTGTGACTTCTCTTGGCTTTGTTGAAAATACAGTTAATCAATGCATTTATCTCAAAATTAGTGAAAGAAATTTAATTTTTCTTGTCCCATATGTTGATAACATTTCGTTTGCTAGCAGTGACTTGTGAGTACTTCATGAGACAAAGAAAATGTTATCTGCTGATTTTGAGATGAAAGATCTTAGAGAAGTTTTTTATGTTCTTGGCATTGAAATATATCGTGATAGAAATCGTGACTTATGAGACTTTCTCAGAAGGCTTATATACGACATGCTCTAGAAAGGTTTAAGATGAAGAACTATGCACTTGGTGATGTGCCTATCATAAAAGGGGATAACTTTAGCAAAGCTCAATGTCTAAGGAATGAGCTAGAAATGAAATCTATAAAGAGGATACCATATGCTAGTGTTGTGGGGAGCTTGATGTATGCTTAAGTTTGTACTAGACCATATATAGCTACGTAGTCAGTGTTCTTAGTAGGTTCAGGCAAATCCAGGGCAAAAGCATTGGAAAACAACTAAGAAAGTTACTAGATACTTGAAGAAAACTGAAAGTTACATGCTTACTTTCCAGCATCCAAATTACCTTGAGGTGGTAGGATACTCAGATTCTGATCTTGCTAGATGTCAAGATAATTTGAAATCTACCTCAGGTTATTTTTTCATGTTGGCTGGTGGTGCTATCTTTTGAAAAAATGTTAAGCAGACTCTACTGGCATCTTCTACTATGCAGGCTGAATTTGCGGCATGTTATGGAGCCACGGTCCAAGCCGTTTGGTTAAAGAATTTTATTTTTGGGCTAAAAGTTGTTGATTCCATCTCAAAGCCAATTACTATTTATTGTGATAATAGCATAACCGTGTTCTTTTCAAGGAATAATAAAAATTCTGATTAGAGACAGAGTTACGAAAGGGTAGACGAAAATAGTGCATATAAATACAAAAGCGATAATTGTAGATCCTTTGACTAAGGGACTTACTTCAAAAGTTTTTAAGACATATGTTGCTGATTAGTGGGAGTTTTTTATGTAAAAGAACTACGTTTTGGTGTGATCCCTTCACGAGGTACGTGACAACCCATATGTTTTTAGAATAGTCCCTTCCAATAATAAAATATATTCTCCTCTATCTATAAATTATTTTTAAGCATGCATTTAGCTTATATCTTTTATTATGATATTATTATGATCTCGAGATATAATAGATAACGACATAAGATGAGTCTCTTTTAGAGACACGTGACTTTATTTTGATTTGAAGCATTATGAGGATCAATATGAATTAGCACAATTTTTTATAACATTGGTGCTAAATTCATACTACATACTACTACATTGATTGTATAATGGGATCTATGTCGATAAGGATGTTAGCATTTGTATTCATGGAGTGGTCTTGCATCATTTAAATAGTGTAATGACTTCCATGTTCGATATTGTCATTCTTGTTGGATCGGATCGTGTTTTCTAATTAGGTGTATCATTGGAGCTATGTATGTGCGGCCACCTATGTAGTCTAATCCGAGAGTCAAAAATTATGTTTTATTACTCAATAGAAATCAAATGTTCGTCCAAGTGAGAGAATGTTATAATAATTTGAAAAATGTGGGCTTCCCATTTGATTGCAAATTTTATATTTTATAAAACGGGTTAGATATATGGCCTATAATGATACTATGATTAAACACAATATGTCGAGTGATCACTTGAGTTGTTTTACACCTTAGTTATATAGAGTTATATCCTATATAATGTGGTAATTTAAGTACGTGAGCCAGAAATATTAAACTCTAATTAGGGTTGGAGTTATTAATGGGACGACACAATAAGTTTCTATATAAGAGGTTAAATCCCATCTCCTCTCCATATGTTTTATTGGTTTATTCCATTGACGGCTAATACTTTTGTCATGAGCAAGGAAAGGAAAATCTAGCTGTTAATATTTGCATTCAAGATGTCTTTTACAGGTATATCTCTTGAACTATGATTTTAAATATGTGATTCTTATTTCTTGGCATGATTATTATTATTACATACAACAACCACCTGTAATTGTAAAGAACAATGGAATGATGAGAGCCAAAAGAGCTATGTATTGATTGAATGGAAAATTACAGAAACATGAATGATACTTAGCAGCCTCTTGAGAGGACTGAATCTCTCCTATACCTCACTTCACTCACAAAAAGTCATATCCTCCTTTTTTCTCTCATCTATTATTTATAAGTTTATTAAAACGGATTTTAGTTACATCACTGTCTTCCTAACAGAATTAGTTGCTGCCCCCCTTCTCTCCATTCTTCTTTATTTTTCTAGAATAATTGCGTGTGTTTGGGGTTCTATTAGAAATACCTAGCGAACCCAAAGTCAGCAATTTTAGCACAAATTTGAAGTCCAAGAGGATATTGCTCGCTTTTATATCTCTGTGAATGATTCCATTTCCGTGTCTTCATGAAGTAGATCAATCCTTCTGTAGTCTCTTTATTAATCTGAAAACTCTTCTCCCAATTTAGTTCTTTCCCTATTCTTGGATCTAGCAAATTTAATATAATAGCACATTTATGTTATCATTGTCGAACAGAAATCGGAAAAGGTATTGTATAATCATTGTTCTAAACCAGCAAGAAATGTAGTACTTACCAAAGATAAAGCTATCAAGACTCTCGTTTGGTAAAAATTCATACACAAGAAGACTTTCAGGTCATGGACAACTGCATCCCAACAACCTGACTAGATTTTTGTGCTTGATACTGCTGGTAATGTTAACTTCATTGAAGAAATCTGTTGCTCTATGTTTGTTGTTAAAGAAAAGCCTCTTTACAGCAATATCTCTTCCATCTTGCAAAACTCCCTGAAAGAACATAAGTTTTTAGCTTAGACATCAATATATATGATAATACTTTGAATTTCCCAGAATTGTGTAGATTATACATGTCTACAGAGTTACAACCTTACACTGTGGCAAAGAGTTAATTGCTTTCAAGTGTGGAATATTTGAAGTCCAAGCTGCTATAATGAAGGTTCTCCGCAAAATTTATCCGCATCACACGAACCTAGGAAGAGATGAGACTAATACTAGAAATGGTAGAAAACGCACTCTTCGAGTCAGTGCTAAACTCCTCAAAGGAAAATTCTCTTTAATTTGCATAATCCAAAAATTACAACCCAACTGCTTATATATCCATTCTTACAATCAGAAAATTAGAAATAGGAAAATAGAAATTGGAATAACAGAATTTGGTTATGATGCTTGGAAACCCACTGATTGCTCAACGTTGCTCTACCATAACAAACTCTCTAAGCCAACGAGGCCTCACGCGTTTTCTGGCTTCACGTGCTGCACCGTCTTCTCCCTTTTTCCCTTCCTCTTGAACATTCTCGATCCTTTCAGCTATTGGGTCTCCATTCTCCCAGGCTGATTCCTTTTGTGCATCAAACTGGGCTTCTCCTTCATGGGTCGCAGGTTCAGCCCACAATTTCACTTGTTTTTGGACTGATTTATTATCCAGTATCACTTGGGCTAAGCTATCACTTCCCTCCCAGTCAAAAACGACCTTGTCCTCAAGGTCAGTCACATTGTACATCTGGCTGAAAGCGTGGAGGTCCTCCCATGTAGAGTCTTCTGGTGTACTGTGAGACCACTGTACTAAAACCTGTTTAGTTGTCTTGTTCTGCTCCTGGATGATGCGGCCAGCCAACACAGCAATAGGAATGAGTAGTGGCTTATTGGCGTGACTGAGTTCAGGTAAGGGGTAGCTGTTGATTGGTTTAACCCCTTTGAAGGACTTCAGCAAGGAAACATGGAAAGTGGGATGAATCTTACTTCCTGAGGGAAGCTCAAGTTTATAAGCCACCGGACCAGCGTGGGCAATAATTGGAAACGGGCCAAAATAACGACGACAGAGTTTGGAGTTGAGTCGTGTGGCAACAGTGGTTTGTCGGTAAGGCTGCAACTTAACTAAAACCAAGTCCCCTATTTTGAATTGAATGTCCCGACGTTTCTTGTTGGCTTGTTGCCTCATCCGATTCTGTGCCTGTGCTAGGTTCTCTTTCAACTTCTGCAAGATTGCATCTCATGTTAGCAGATCTTCCTCCACCGCTTGAATGGTTGTAGCACCTCGAGTATATGCTGGAATCGTTGGTGGCAGCCTTTCGTATACTGCCTGAAATGGGGTCATGCCAATTGCGGAGTGATGGCTCGTATTGTAGTGATATTCGGCCCAGGAAAGAAACCGACTCCATTGCTTGGGGTTCCCTGCTGTGAATGCCCTCAAGTACTATTCTACATATCTGTTTGTCACTTCAGTCTGTCCATCCATTTGCGGGTGGTAAGAGGAGCTCATCTTCAGTTTAGTGCCCATCAATTCGAATAGTTTCTTCCAGAAGGTGCTCGTGAAAATGGGATCACGATCAGACACAATGGTACGAGGCATTCCATGTAAGCGGATGACCATGTGGGAGAACAACTCGGCAATTTTTGTGGCTGTGTAGTGTTGAGGGAGAGCCCCAAAATGAGCGTATTTGGTGAAACGGTCAATAACCACAAGAATGTTGGTGTTTCCGTGAGAATTTGGTAGCCCAACTATGAAATCCATGGCTAAATCCTCCCATACACGCTCTGGAATCTCAAGCGGCTGAAGTAGACCATAGGGGGCCATGGGTGAGTATTTCACTGTCTGTCTGACAAATGACACATGTTGCAACAAATTCCTTTACCTCCATCCGCATGCCTTCCCAAAAGAAGTTTGCGCTGAGCCTCAGAAAGGTTCTTTCCACTCCTGCGTGCCCACCCAGTGGAATTCTTGAAGTAGCAACTTCTTCAATTTCGAATTCTTGCTGATCATGAACCGATTTCTATATAGTAAGAGGCCATCTCGTACACTATAGTGGTAGTCTTGTCCAGTCCCCTCGAGCACTTGTTTCTGGAGTTCCTGCAATTCAGGTGATTTCATGTTTTCTTGCCTCAATTCTGACAAGAGATCATACCTGCCCGCTGATATTGCTGCTCGAAGCTGAATATTTTGCTCTTCGTGTCGCCGGGATAAGGCATCTGCAGCCGAGTTCTCCTTACCAGCCTTATACTCAATAGTGAACTGATACCCCATCAATTTCCGAAGGTACTGCTGCTGTTCTGGGGTCTGAATCACCTGGGTTAGGAGGTCCTTCAAACTTTTGTGATCAGTCCTAATGATAAATTGCCGCCCAAGTAAGTATTGCCGCCATTTGGCCACCGCTTCAACTACAGCCCGTAATTCCCGTATATAGGTCGAGGCTCCCATCATGCGAGGCCCAAATTTTTTGCTGAAATACGCTAACGGGTGCCCCTCTTGCATCAAAACCCCGCCTATCCCAATGTTGGATGCGTCAGTCTCTACGACAAACTCCTTCGAGAAATCAGGCAAATGAAGTACAAGTGTTACCGTCATAGCTTGTTTCAACCTCTAAAATGCCAATGTTGACTCCTCGGTCCATCTGAAGTTTTCCTTTTTTAATAGCTCCGTGAGTGGGGCTGCTATTGTCGCGTAATGGGCGACGAATCTGCGGTAGTATCCTGTGAGACCCAAGAAGCCCCGCAACTGCTTGAGATTTCTTGGTTGTGGCCAGTCGACCATTGCCTCTATTTTAGTTGGATCTGCCTTGACACCATTACTGGAAACTAGGTGCCCCAGGTACTCAATGGTACTTTGAAAAAACTGACATTTGCTCCCTTTTGCAAAAAAACTGTTCTCAGCTAGGCTTTGCAACACCAACCTTAAATGTTGAACATGATCCTCAGGGCTTCTACTGTATATAAGTATATCATCAAAGAATACAATGACAAACCGCCGTAAGAAAGGTTTAAAGACCTGGTTCATAGCTGCTTGGAAAGTGGATGGAGCATTTGATAGGCCGAACGGCATTACAATGAACTCGTAGTGACCCTCGTGAGTCCTAAATGCCGTCTTGTGTATATCGCGGCGATCCATTCGGATTTGATGGTACCCAGCTCGAAGATCTAGCTTAGAAAACACAGTTGCGCCTCCTAGCTCATCCAGGAGTTCCTCAATGTTAGGTATCGAAAATCGGTCTCTGATGGTGATTCCATTTAACGCGCGATAGTCCACACAAAATCGCCAAGAACCATCTTTCTTTTTCACCAGCAATACCGGTGAGGAGTATGGGCTGTTGCTGTGCCGTATGAATCCACAATCTAGCATCTCTTGCACCAGCTTTTCCATCACATCCTTTTGGAAATAAGGATACCGGTATGGCCGAACATTGACCGGTGATGAACCGGGCTGCAAGTGAATTCTATGATCGACATTTCTAATAGGTGGTAGCTGCTTGGGTTCTTCAAATACTTTCTGAAATTGTCTAATGATTCCTTTTCCTACTGCTGGTATTTTTTCCTCCAATCGATTCATCTCCGTAGTTCCTTCCTCTAGTGCCCCTGTTGCCGAAGTCAGTCTATAAACCCTACTGATTCCCTCCTCAAGTATCAAGGTACTAAACTGGGAATATGTGACTTGCCGAGCGTTGATTTTGGTATTACCTGCCAACTTCACAGTCCTTCCTCCCTAGTGGAACTCCATAGTTAACTCCTTGTGGTTATGAATGCAAGGACCCAAGGTTTGTAACCATTGCATGCCAAGGACAACATCCAACCCCAAATTGGTAGTACGTACAAATCTACCTCAAAATGGTGCCCTTGCATCACCAATTCCACCCCCTTACACTTCTTGCAACACACCAAATAATGCCCATTGCCCATGTACACCTTAAATCGCCTAGTCTCTTCCCAATTCAACCCCATTTTCTCTACCAAAGCCTCTTGAATAAAATTATTATTACTCCCAGTATCTATGAGTACCTCCCAGGATTCTGTTCCATGCTTAGCCATGATACGAAAAATACGTGGATTCACAGAATTTGCGAGGGTATTGAGACTTACTTCTAGTTCCTCTTCCTCTGCTGTGTCATTTTTCTCTGATCCCGAATCTTCTGATTCCCCTTCTCCTTCCTCGCTCCCAAACATCAATAATACCCGGTTCTTACACTTGTGGTTAATGTGGTACTTCTCGTCATAGGTGAAACATAGCCCCTTCTCTCTTTTCTCTTGGAGTTCCGCAGGAGACAAACGTTTGATCGGAAGCTTGGGTATGTTCAACTGTTGGCCTCTGTTTGATGCAGGAATTGCAGCTCCAATCATTCCTTGACTGCTCGGTTTGTATCCCGGCGATGTGTTCGACCCCCCACTCTTATTTTGTGGTGCCAAAGTCCGGTAACCATCGCCCCTCTGACGCCCCATTAAATCTTCATTTCGGTCCTCAAATAGCTGGGCCCTTGCCATAGCATCAGCTAAATCCTGTGGGCGAGCCATCAATATTTCCCTTCGAATTTCTAGCTTCAAACCCCAAACGAAAAAATTGAGAAACATGGATTCGGGTACACCAGTAATTCGAGTCATGAGCCATTCGAATTCAACCCGGTACTGAGACACTTTCCCTGTCTGTGCAAGTTTGGTGATTCTGCCGAGTGGATCATCATAGATCGACGCCCCAAACCTCTTTCGCAATTCTCGCAAGAAAATTTCCCAACTAGACAGAGAGCCCCCTTTTTCCATCCACTGGTACCACATGGAAGGTTCACCATCCAAATGAAACGCCACAACTGCCAACCGTGTCGCCGGTTCCACTTGATGAAGGTTAAAGAATTTGTTGATTTTGTAAATCCAATTCTCCACATTTGCTCCGTCAAACCGAGGGACTTCGACTCTCAGGGTCCTTAGAAGCGAATGCACATCCCCCTGTGTGTTTTCTACTTCAACTCGGTGTCCTCCAACTTGGCTGTGCTCCGTACCTGCGCTGGTCTGACCTTCTGTGGGATCCGTCGAAGGTCCACGAGTTCGCCGATTTTGAGACATCTGGGTTAGCCGCTCCTCCGTACTGACCATGTGTTGTTCAAGTAATGAAGAGAACTTCTCAAGCTGGGCATCCGCATGTTGCTTGAAGCTCATCTCCATGGCCCTCATGATTTCGGCGATATCCTCGTTCCTCATTTCCTCTCAACGAAAGCACCAATAATACCAGAAATGGTAGAAAACGCACTATTCGAGTCAGTGCTAAACTCCTCAAAGGAAAATTCTCTTTAATTTGCATAATCCAAAAATTACAACCCAACTGCTTATATATCCGTTCTTACAATCAGGAAATTAGAAATTGGAATAACAGAATTTGGTTATGATGCTTGGAAACCCACTGATTGCTCAACGTTGCTCTGCCATAACAAACTCTCTAAGCCAACAAGGCCTCACGCGTTTTCTGGCTTCACGTGCTGCACCGTCTTCTCCCTTTTTCCCTTCCTCTTGAACATTCTCGATCCTTTCAGCTGTTGGGTCTCCATTCTCCCAGGCTGATTCCTTTTGTGCATCAAACTTGGCTTCTCCTTCATGGGCCGCAGGTTCAGCCCACAATTTCACTTGTTTTTGGACTGATTTATTATCCAGTATCACTTGGGCTAAGCTATCAGAGACCATCATATATATCATAACATTGAGTGCTTGATAATTATTCAAAAATCTTTTTAAGTATGGAAAAGTGCAACGTAATACACAGCTAAGATACAGTGAAGCAATTGCTGGAAATTCTTCTATAGAGAGTAAATTGTTGATACTTATGGTTCAATAACTATCTTATACAACTGATATGTTAGACTTATATAGGATAAATGCAGTATACCTTTTCTCTTCTTTTGCATTGTTATTTGCTTCCAGATTAATATAATCCGATCAATGCTCCAATAAACAAAAGAACTATGGAATCAACAGCTGCCACTATAAGAACTGTTATTTTTCCTGCAAAAGTCAGTTCAAAATGCATGACCATCTAATCATGAAGAAAACAACATTAGACATTAAGCCTTATGAAAATGACAAACCCATTAAGTTTGCACAATAATACATTAATGGTACTCTACGGATGACTGTTAATGCTTACATGCAAGTATTTACTTCTTAAATTTTTTCTTCATCTTTAGTCTTTTAATTAACACAGTATTGAGTACGACTCTTTTCTTTTTTTAGATAAATTGATTGTCAATAACCGATCTCATCTTTGACTGACCCATTTGAAATATCAAAAGCTGCATCACTCAGCTTGAACATTTTCCAAAATCATCAGCCAGACTTTCTGAAATAAGAATCCACCCTCCAGGGAGAAGAAAAATTAAGGCCCTATTTGATTGCACTTCAATTCTATGGAAGATGGAAATTAAATTTTATTTTCCACATTTTTGCATGTTTGATTGCCCAAATTTTATATGGAATTGGTTTTCCATATTTCACCCTTGTGCTCACATTTTCTTGGTTCTAGGCAACTTTTTTTTTATAATTTTTTTTGGCAATGGAAACAAATTCTATTCCCAATTGTAACAAATTATATCCCTTCAATGGTCAATTTTCATGAAAAACAAAATCAAACGAACACCAAAAGATTCAAAATTTCAATATTTTTCAAGTAAAAAATTATATTAACCAAACACAATTAATTGACAATTCACAATAAAACAAGTTCTAGACAATTCAATTCCCTGAAATTCATTTTCTTTCCACCCAAATTCCATTTTTGCAATCAAACGGACACTAAATAAAGTATATAACACCACCAATAAAACAACATTAGAAGCTCAGGCACAGTTTTCATTCCATTAAATTTACACGATTCAAGTAATATTAGATTATCCATTTAGCTTGACTGAAGATTTCTCCAATTCATAAAGATTCCAGGGACAAATGTCGGAAGAAATTTTTACTATAGTAACTAAATTCACTAACAAAATATGAACCATGTGTAGTCGATATCGATTTTTTTACAAGTTTCGTGCACCTTCTAAGGCAAAAAGTACAAAGCCTGATTGTACCTACTTTCGATTCATAATGTACCCACCAATTTTGTACCTTAATACGCTTGCTTTAACTATCACCAACAATAAAAAGTTATGAACCACCAACAAATGAAAGTAGGACTGTAAATGGATCGGATCTGT
>CAIGRT010220953.1:0-15623 GCA_903798405.1 Fraxinus platypoda | reverse complement strand
TGAAATTGGCTACTTTGACACAGTGCTAGAGATGAAAGAAAAAATCCAAAAGGTGAAGGGAATCCCTATATCCAAACAAACCCTAGTTTTCAATGGAAATGTTCTACAGGATGAACTCAATGTCCACTACTCGGATATCCTCGATCAGTCCCACATTCAGGTGCTTGTTGCCGGAGAACTTTCCCGATCGACGATCCAACTCCTCGTCAAAATGCCCGCGTCAAAACACGGCATGGCCCTTGAAATGGACGTTAAAGAAACAATCCGAAGGCTAAAGGAGAAAATCCAGGATATGGAAGGGATCCCTGTTACAAAATTGGTTATCCATGCAAATGGGATTGAATTGCATGATTCAAAATCGTTACAAGATTGTGAGCTTTCTGATAATTCAGAAATCGACGTCAGTTTCCGATCATCTTCTACAACAACAACTTCATCAGGATCATCAGGGAATATGGGTAGTGGATCAAGAAAATTGAGGATTATCGTTGTGACAAAATGTGGGACGAAAAGAATTCCAATTGAAATGAATTCTTGGGATAATGTTGGGGAAATGAAGAAGAAGCTACACAAGTTGAACGAACAGTTGCAGTTGGATCTTCCTCAAGAGGGCTATTTCTTCATTTACAAACAAAATGTGATGGATGATGATCGTTCATTTAGGTGGCACCAAGTTGGCCAAGGTGATACCATTGAGATCTTCAATGGGAGCATTTCTGGTGGACCTTGAAATTTTCTTAATTTACCTCTTTAATTAATTTGTTCTAAATTTTTGGCATAGTCATGATATGGAAAGATACATTTCGAATTAGTTTCCTTTCAGTATTTTACTATGATTTTATCAATTTAAGCACAACGTTGCTATTATTGAATCACTACTACAATTTTTCCTCCTCTCAATGCCTGATTCGATTTTTAATATTTTCATTTATTGTTTGATATAAATTGATAAAACTCTCGAGTCAAAGCCAAAATTTAATTTTAATAATACATTTCATGGATTTTACAAATTTGCAATCACAGATTTCATCAATTTTTATAAAATCTACTAAAAACAAGATTTCAATCTACAACAAACACGGGATTAATTAATTGTGTTCTAGGGTTGTATTTATAACTTTGTTGAGACCACATAGTCGCAACATATTTATTTATTTTCGATTTCGTTTAAGAAATAATAAGTTGTGAGTTTTCTCCAATTTCTTGATTCAAATTATTATTTCATAGGAATTGATTACTTTTGTGCAGTTACAATTTTTAGTAGAATAATGCTATGTATAGTTAGTAGATATGCATTATCAGTAAGTGGCAATGAGTTCCCTAATTCATTGTCCAATGAAAATCTGATATACTTTAATACATTGAATAATGAAGCAGGTGATTCATTGCTACCTAATCGATAATGGATAGCATTTACTCTTTTCGATATTCATCAGCTTTGAAATAATGAGCATTGATTAAATTTGCAAGTATTTGTAAAACCAACGCGATTTAGGCTTCTATTTATCATTTTTATAGTAGATTGCTTGTTTCGTGCTACATGAGTTCATAATTGTCAATATAACTTTAAATTTTTAATTATTTGTCTAGTAAATAGTAAACAAATAAACACTATTAATAAATGATGAGGTCTATTGCCACCGAGGATAGCATTTACTCTTTTCGATATTCATTAGTTGGGCTACATAGTATTACGCAAATAAATATGTGTCCGTCAATTTACCCTATTCGTAGAATATGCTAACTTATAACCCAATTACGTCTCAAGCCCAATGTAGACATTTCTCTTGAATCTTTTATGTATACCAAACGTGATAATAGCAACATAAATTATCCATCTATCCTTTCGTATGAAATATTTATTTAGAAGTGAGAATTGAGAAGATAATGAAAAATCTACACAAGTTACCAGCATTTAAAAGGTCCATGTTTATTTTGGGGTGAATTCAAGATTGTTCTAATTGTGTAATGTGAATCATTGCTGGCCATATAACATTATGTTTTATAATTGAGAGAAAAATAGAGAAAATAAAGAAATCAATAGATTTGTGTGTTTTATTAAAAATCAAATTCTCATATTTATGGGAATGAATTGGGGATACAATGATAATAAAAATTAGAATTGCATGAATATAATTTTTATTCACTAATAATCATATTATTTACATCGCCCCCCTGATTGACACATTACAAAATATATGTCTCGTTAAAATTTTGTCAAAAAAAAAAAAAAAAAAAAAATCCAGTGGGAAAAAAATTGACCTAAGGAAAAAGAGTATAGCTACTCTTCCCGATTTCAATTATTGTCTCAATTCATCCTTATCTTGTACGTCAATGCATTCAATATTTCAATTTTTTTTTAAAGTATGTCTCATGTTGTCTTATATAGTCTTCAAATAATACCGTCTTCATACAAGATAATGATCAACATTTGATAACTGTATTAACACGATGATTCGAAAAATAGCTCTTATTGATCTATTCAGAAGTCTTATACATATGAGAGTATTATTTTGAGAATAAATGTCTTTTAGCTTATGGACATTCATCACACAAAATATGCCTCGTTAAAACTCCATTAGAAAAAACCTTATGGCAAAAATTCTAATGAAGGAAAATTTGTATATTATGTGCAAAAGTATTGTCGGCGATATTTTCTTTATGATTCTATTTCTTTTTGATACTTATTGAGATATTTTAATTTCAAGATTTCAGGTATCTGAACCTCCTCTGGGGTTTTATAATTTGTTATGCCTAAATACTTATCAAAAGTATATGTCTCCTTAATGGGACAGTCTTTGCTAGTTGCTCCATTTTTGTTAGAAAATTTTATATTATAATAGAATATTATCATACTTCAGGCGTGCCAAAGATTTATCAAATAAAATATTAACTAATTGTCTTCCAGGATGTTAATTCGAGTTGGAGTATTTAAAACTGATGTGTAAGATATTATTGATTTCTTTGGTCAGTAAACACATGTAAATGAATTATCTTTCGATTGAATTATTTTTTGCGAGGATTTAGATAATGATGTGTTTGTACATTATTTCCACGTCTTAATTCCCCTCCCTATGCTAAGAGAATTGTTCAGTCAAATTGACAATTAGCAAACTACTTTATAAAATATCAAATCTAAAAATTATGCTCATAATATAAAATTTGAACAGTAATTTTGCAAATTACAGGTTGCGAACATCGTGCAATCATGATAAGTGTTTTTTTACACACTTATTTTACTGTCAAAACATGGACAATTGTTGATTAATATGTTGGAATATAACTTAATTCTATGTAATTACGTTTTGTATGACAATGTGATAAATGTAGCAGAATTAAGGAGAAACAAGTGGAAAAATGACCAAAATGAAGGAAAAGAAAAGTTCAGGAACCAAGATGCAAATAATCGAAAGATGAACCGAAAGAAGAAATGAAGATGTGAAGATGTCAATGTCAAATTGAGCTAAGGAATAAAGCATTTGATAAGAAGAAATAAGGACAGAGGTCAAGAGTCGATCAACCCAAGTTGGAGGACTAAAACGAATATACAACATTATGCGGTCGCATAGTGTTGTCTACCATGCGACTGCATACACTGCTTCAGGGAATGGAGACACCAACTTTCCATGAACTATGCGACCGCATGCTGATGAACTATGCAGTCGCATAGTTATGTTCGGGGGCAAATATTTAGTTTCCTAATCTCGTTCAACTACCTATGGAAACAAGTGGGGATTCGTGTATTTGAACCCTAATACGTCCCAAAACACAGAAGAACGCCCCCATACATATTTTTCTTTGATTTTTCCTCAAGATTTCCATGTAGAACTAAAATTCTTGGTGAAGTTAGGAAGTAACTCATTGGATTTGGAGATTTCACACCCTCTATTCATGTAATTTGATATTTCCTTGTTGAATAATTCTATGATTTAGACTTTTCCTACATGAATTTGTTTGAGATTGATTTCACTTTTATTAAATTCTCCATAGATCTAGTCACCTCTTTCTATTGAGTAATTGAAGTATTTGTTGAATTTTAATATCAAATTTGTATTATTGGTGTGATTAATTACTACATTATGGTTGATGTATATGGTCGTTTCTTAATCTTACTCCAATTAAAAACGCGGGAATATGTTATAGGAAATCTAGATTCTAGGATTACAATTGAAATAAATTGATTTCTAACGATATATCTTCCGATTAAAGAGTTGGGATGAAAACCTCTAATTGAGTAAAAAGAATGAATAATTGATTTTAATTTCATTATTTCAAACTTTGATTTAAACTTCACTAAAACAACAAATTCTATTACACATTCCAAGAGAACATTCACATTTTGATCCTTGGAGCAATTTTCCATCTCCCTATGGAATCGACACCCTAAAACTGTGTTACAAATACCGCGTTATTCTTTGGGCGTAATCAAATCATCTAGTATATGTATCAAATTTATTAGATACAAATAACATATAGATAGTCAACGTTGAGGATGATGGGGGCCCATCACCCTTATTAATTTTTAGAAATATATGGAATTCAATTCCTATTTTAGTTAGTGATGATCAATTTTCGATAAAGAAAACAAATAACATGTAGGAATTCATTAGATTGAAGAATCTTTAGGTTTTTCGCTGAATGTCCATTTGAATTTTTAATTTCGCATCATTATTGATTCAGTGATTATCCAACTGATCATACCAAATAATAATACATTCAATAATTGAACTTTTAGTTCAATATAGTGTTTATTTCAATTGTATCAAACATTTTAGAAACTTAATACGTTTTTCTTTAATTTAGTAGAGAATAAATTACTATCAATAGTAAAATTTTATTCTCCCACATAAAACAGTATTGACTCTTATACAATATCAAAACAATATTCATCTGTAATATTGATATATATATTTGGTTATGATTATTCACAACTAATAGAACAATATTATTCAGGAATATTGATACATTTAAATTAATCATAATTTCTTCTAAAATCTTAGTATGTATAAATTTGTGCTAATTCAGGAACACAATACGGTATTCTTAAAAAATACTAATATGTATATTTTTTTTACTTCTTCTGGAGCAATATATCAATATTCTTTTGAAATATTGAAATTCTTATGTCATGCTCTTCAGAAGTAGATAATATTCTTTCCTGAAATATTTATATAAGGTGGGTTGTATTTCTTCTAAAATATTAACACCATATTCATTTAGTACAAACAAAATTTCTAACTATCATTCTTTAGGAGCACTTGTTAAATCTAAATCTAAATTTTTAACTAATCTAAAACTTTACAAATATATAATAACAAGACTTTCAAATAATAGACTTACTTGAATTTGAAAGTTTTAGAAAACCTTGAATAGTTGAAAAATCTTACAGTCTTCAAAGACGTAAATTCGAAAATTTTATAGTATTTAAAAATTTGCTACTATTCACATAACTATTTCTCACAAATGAATCGTTAGATTTTGATAGGAACCGTTGTATTTGAAACACAATAAGTTTAAACTTTCTGTCCCAATTTCATGACGATCGAACCACGAAACGCTGAGATATCAATATTTTTATCACATTTGTAGAGGTTGTCCAGATTCTACGAATTTCTACATTGTTGATTTTGAAATAATAATACAAATCTTCCATAGTACAGAGAGTCAATATACGGTCAATGAACTTCAGGTTCGTGATAATGTTTGATTCAATTATTTTTATGAATGTGTAGTACATGCCAGAATAGAGTGCTGGGAGTTTTTCTTTTATTTGCTTCTAGCCAAATACAAGTAATGTTATGTAAAGATATTCTATATTATTCTTTTGCATCTTCTCAATGTGGTCTATTATAGTGAACATCTTTATAACTAATCAAATTTTTTCTGAATTTGTTAGAATAAAGTTGTATCGTCAATTTATAATTATTTGATAAAATAATATAAGCTTTTGATATCGTATTAATATTATTTTCTACTAATGTTAGGTTCAGAAAATACTTTTTGTCTCAAAAAATAGTACATGTAGTTGCATTATGATTAAATATTGTATAATCATGTAACAACTAATCGAGAAGTCAAAATAATCAATGCCAACATGATATGAGCTATATGTTTTCCTCCAGGGATAGACATGAATTCATAAATATACATCTTAGTAGAGATATGTGCTACTTTGTGAGCACTTTATATTATACTATTACTTTTTCAAGAGTAATATGTCAATAATCTCTTGAAATATTAAATAATTCATGTTCTTTAAGAACAAGTAATATTCTTTTGAAATATTAATTATAACATTGGACTACTTTAGATACAACAATGAATTATTATTTCAAAATATTAACTCTTTAAGAGCCATATATTTGTTTCTTCAAGAATAATATGTGAATATTCTTTTGGAATATTGGAATCGTAGTCTCGTGTTCTTCATGAGCAAAAACATAATTTATGTTAGATTTTATTTAATTATGTTATTTGAGAGCAAGTAAAATTTAACTAAACCATCAATAATAGCATGCTACTTCAGGAGCAATAATATTTCGTCATAGATAGATTATAAAAGTAATTTATTCATAAACTATATTCATATTAAAAAGAACATGAACGAGATAATTAATCAAACGATGAGCCAAAAAGTAGATAATTAACTAGGAGAAAAGATGAAACACACGTAAAATATTGGCTTGAATTTATTAACGCAAATTCAATTGAAAAAAATAGATATATTAATGTAAAATTTGCCTTTTCCCATTAACATGAATTGTCTTGATTTCATAATTGATTAATGCAAGCATATATTCATACAAAATAAAAACATAATCACTCTGCGTATAATAAAATAATAATTGCTTCATCAAAAGCAATGAATTAATATTCTTCTAAAATATTGAAATTGTAATATCATGTCTTTATGGGACAAAAAATATTTTGCTGGAATATTAGAATAATATGAAGTCTTCCTTTCAAAATCTACATAATATTCTTTAGGAATATTAATGGAATTTTAAATTGTGTTTTTTCATGAAAGCACAATTATAAATAAATTATATTCAAGAATATAATATGAAAAGTATTATACCATTTCAAAAGTAATAATACAATATTATTTTAAATATTGTATATGTGAACTTGTGTTTTTTTAGGAACAACAAAATAATATAAATATCAAATTCATTTTCAAGCAATGTTACAATATTCTTTTGGAATATTGATTTAAATTATTTCTTTTCAAGAATAATAATGCAATATTCTTCTTTATTATTGATTTAGAATATTTCTTTTCAAGAACAATAATACAATATTCTTCTGGAATATTGAACGGAAAAAATTACATTCACGTAAATGTTTATTTATCATAAATTGGTATAGTCAAATCGTTATAATCAGATCGAATAACTATACTTCTTAATTATTCTACAATTTTAAATTAAGATAATACTAAAATTTTCTTTGGGCAAATTAAAAGAGTTTCTTTGTAAGCCCAATTAACAATGTTTAAACCATTAACTAGGACATATACATGATTAACAAGCAATGTAATTATCAATTTTCAAATTCGAGGGTGATTCAGTCTTAAATAGGAATGATAATAGGGAGGCGCCACCCCTTTTAGTAAATTATTTTTAAATACGATTTAAATTGAAAAGCATAAAATAAAATAAAAATATTTATGGCGAGTTCGGAGAATTTGGCCCGTCTCCTTCCCCGTCCAGTTTATTCTTCGGATTTGGACAATATTGAGTAGGTCGGGAACATGAAATTTTCTACATAGCCTTGAAACACAACAATCCACATCATCAATAAATGTGACAATGCACCCAAGAATTTGGATATAACAATAGACATTATGTGATTCGGAGAGTTTTTAAAAAGGATAATTGTATGAAGTTCAGTCAGTGCTTTGAAATAATGTATGTGATAGTAGGATCATTGTGACATTATTTTATATATAAAAATGCATCATGACTTTATTGGACAATGTGATAGTAATCTCACTATCAGATAGATCGATATTAAATACCAGTAGACTTGAATAACATTACTCTTTTTTATGCCCAAAAATTCTTCTTGAAGGTGAAAAACGTTTTTCATTTAAATTAAGGGTTCATTCAACATGACTTTTGCTTTTATTTTTACTTTTTCTCTTACTTCCGTAAAAGAGCTTTTGGAGTAAGATACTTTAATTTTTATTTGAAAACTAGTTTTCACCCGTGCGAAGCACGGGTTTTGTTTTTCTCGAGGATATGTTAGTGTTGCATGAAGTAGCAGGTTATTATTATGCTGCATCTGAAGCATTCCAGCTTTTATTTTTGTTTTCAAGTTCTTGCTAGCTGTTGTTTTCATTTTGTTGGAGGATGTTGAAGGTTTTAGTAATGAATTAGTGAATCTATCATTGGTACAATGATATCAATTGAAAAGGTTCTTGCTATAATGTATAGTGTGTTTTTGAAGGACTACAATATGTAAATGTGTCAATCAACTATTCAATTCTAGAAAGGAAAGAATGTAACTTGATTGAACTGTCAAATGTCTTACAAAAGCTATAAACGACTGCTACAGAAATGGAGTAAATCAATGATATGACCACCGACAAAATGGAAGATTAATGTGGTAAATGCACATTTCAAAAAAAAAAAAAATGTGGTAAATGCAGAAATTGTGAAGTAGCAAGGAAGCAGCTTCTGGACAAAAGAACAATCTTTGGAAGCAAGACATATCTATACAAAATACACAAAGCATAAAAATTTATCAGACTTTAAGCAAATATAAGGATTGCTATGCAGATCAAAAGATTTAACAGATGGTAATATATAAAAAAAGAACTTTGTATACTAAGGCGAATTCGTTACTCATGATTTAAAGCTAAATCAGGATAAGCTAAATCACGACTAAAATTTCTGATTTAAGTTTAAGGATGATGTAACCATAATTATATTTAGATTTTATATCTTCAAAATCATCATAACATTCAAACTCACACGGACTCAATCTGGAATTCATCATAACAGTGATATTTCAAGAAATACATACCTACATAGCTACGTATGAATGGAAGTTGTACTTTTGCCGAAGAGCCACTCTTTTCGTTGGGTGGACTTATCATAAAGTATCTATTTTATTTGAAAAAAGTCGTTCAGCTTCTCACTCTTAACTTATAGTCCAGAATTTCTCCTTACATTACAAACTTTTTAATGCGACTATTTTTTTCTTTTCATCCAAGATTTCAGAAACAACATTACCTCAAACAAGCCTGTGTGACTGCATCAATTGCAGTTGAGATGATATAGTAACAATATTTCACCTCGTTATAATACTCCAAAATGGCAAAACCAACTTCCATGTTACCCCCAGACGTCAAATTTCTACAAGGTAATAGTAGATAGGCCTGAGGCACCCAAGATTAGCCCATAATTGACTCCCCTAAAGCTTGTTCAATATTTTTCAAAGTTTAACTAAGTGCATTTTGAGACGCATTTTCTTTCTCATAGGTTTAAACTTAGTTTCATAAGCTAAAACATGTCGAATGTACTGTAAATTATTCAGCTTGTAGAGCTCAGCTCGAGAAAAAGCTCATTCAAGCTATAACTAAAAAACAAATAATCTCTAGCAATTTCAGACCAATTATTACAATATCAAGACACTTGAAATACCCAAAACTCAACTCAATCCGGCTCATTCACTGCATTTCTAAATGCTTCTGAGATAAGTAATGATCAAGAATTATTCAAAAACATAAGTGTCTAATCGTAGTTCATTACAATTTACATCATCAAATTCAGAATATAATGTTAAAACCATACCAAGAGAAAAGTTAAAATAGCTAAAAAAAATATAATCTCAAACAACTTCAGAGAATATAATGTTAAAATCTCATCTGGGTACTTTCATCAGCAAAATCATCCTTAACAAGCCTAAAGCTCATTTAAAGATAGCTAATCCACAACATTTCTAAATGCTTAATTTCATAAATGGCCACCAAAGGTTTATAATATTTCAAGTTAGTCAAGTTTTTGTTTTTTTTTTTTGACTTATTTTGTTATTGAAGATATGTTATACAAATAGTCACTTGGTTAGTGAAAGTAACCAATTCAACATGGCATATAGGCTTTAGTTACAATTTATATCCTACAAATTTATATTTTCATTCGACCTTCTGTGGTTAATTACCTGAATTTTTGCGGAAACAATCTCGATTGTTTTTGGCCATTTGGCCCATTCTACGGAATCCCATTTTTTATGGTGAAATGCATCAAAGAGCTTCCAAATAGTTCTTGGATGAGTGAAGTTCACAAAGGCAAAGCCTCTGCCCTTTTTACTCCTGCATATTCAAATCAATCGACCTCACCTCCATATTTATGTCTAAAAAATTATCTGGGCTCGTTAGACTGAAATGAACAAAGTCTGATTAGCATGCAACATACCTAAAATCAATGGGATAATAAAAGAAATCATAAGCTGCAAGAATGGGTGCTTCGGGTTCTTCAGAAGAACTCTCATTTTTGGCCTTTTGATTCTCGAGTATGCAAAATTCGTCCAAGCGTCGTAACAGCACTTTGCGTCTGCAAATTTGACTCAAAAATGTTAGCCATAAACTTCTTTAGCATCTCTTGCTTCTGCATTTCATCACTTGTTGGAAGGCGCGTGGATTTTTATCGTTGGTCAAACTGCAAATAGCATTTAAGCCAAATTGAACTACTTGAAAAAGTTGCCCAAGAATTGGGTCACCATTTAATTACTGGCCTAATATAATCTTGACTGAGCAACAATCTTCAAAATATATGAATATGATTGTGAAAGTAAAAACAGTTGCAAATGCTGCTATGGTGTATCAGAGCTTGCCATCATCTTTTCCACAGTCGAACGTGTTTCGGCATCCAAATCTGAAAGTTTGCTGGTTTCAGGTTCTACTTTCTGGATATTAATTTCCGGCTCACCCTTCACCAGGTACTTCCTAATAGAACAAACTTTTCTTCTTTCTAAATGAATAAATTCCCATAGTTTTGGGTTTCAATTCTACTCATCAAGGATATGGTTGTCTATTAACAAGACACAAAAATCCAGAAAGATTTCCAAACAAGGGTCACAAAATAATTAATGAATCATCAACGAGCCATCAATTATTAGAGGTCGATCAAGAAAAGAGCTTCAGATCCCGAAAATTCTAACATAGAAAGGCAAGTATTTATTACTGGCAAGTATTAAAATGACAAGAATGCCGCAATCTATTGATACCCACATGTAACATAATCCCATTTGACCCTTTTTTAATCCAATATTTAATCTAACCTAAATTAATATACCAAAAGATTAACAAAAAATCCACATATTATATAAAATGATTACCAGTGCAGATCCAATCGCCGATACGGGGGAGCCACTTGGAATCTGCAGGGGTTTTGTAATCAACGAGAAGGCGCGGCCGTTGCATCTGTTACAGAAGGATCTAAAAGCGTAATTTCTGTTGCGGTAGCCGCTACACTCCCAGTCCCCCTCTCTCCCACCACCACCACCACCACCACCACCTCCGCCTGCTTCTCCTCTGCCCATCAGTTTCCTTCAATTCTTTGTTCCTCCACAAAGGCTAACTTGGAATTTTGATTGAATGTTTGCAGAGAGGGAATAATCAAATTTCCAAATTCCCACAATAGCGTAGCATCGGCAAATTGGCAAGTGGGTCTTTGTTCAATTGTATATCGCACGTGGAAACCAAAAAAAGGGGCTGGGCCCTTACTGCAACCAGAAGTTGAAGAAGAGAAAAAACATCCTCCTTCCACTGCCAATAACATCAGTTCTTCTCATCTGTTGATGCACCCAATTACATTCTCTCAACTAAGTTAGCCTCAAATCGTTTTCGAGAGCCGCTAGGATTAGTAAGTACTAACCAAGAGAAAAGAAGAGAAAGTGACGTGCGTGCACGGGGACTTACCCTCCCCGTCGTGCGCGCACGGGAAGTTTCATCGCACGGGGAATAAAGTTTTTTTTTTTTCTTTTCTCAGATATTTTTCTTTTTTTACCAAAAAAAAAAATTAATTTTCTGGTGTTGCAGCCGGTTCGGGCTGCTAGCCGCCGGGTGGGGCCTGCCGTCCGGCAGCCACCCCGCCACTTGTTGGGGGGGGGGGAGATGAAGGGGTCAATCTCTCTCCATTAAGTTTTCAATTATGGCCATTGAAATTTTCAGTTATGGAATTTTTGGTTTTCTTTTCTTTTTTTTTTTTCCTTCTTAAACATCAACGCAATTGAATCAATGAAATTTTAAAAATTATCGCCGCGAGCTTTCGAAATGTAGGAGTGAGTTATGAGTGAGGTAGGGTTTTCTTTCGTATGGAAGATTATAAAAAAGAAAAAAAAAAAGCGTGTCCACGTGCGCGTACGCGCACGGGGACACAGGATGTCCCTGTGCTCGCACGGGGAGTTCGTTTCTCCCCGTGTGCGCACAGTTCTCCCCGTACGCGGAGTTTCGTCCCTTTTTTCACTTTTATTTACAACGATTTTTTCCCTCTACTTTAATATAAATCCAGGTATATTTTTCGAGGAGTTTGTTTCTGCAGAACTTTTCAACTGTAATGCAAGCACTGCATTTTTCTCTGTCTATGCTAATTTTCTGCTTTCCATAGACAAAAAGAACTAACACTAAATGACGGGCATTAAAATGAATGCTCCAAGAATATTTTGGAGAGTGGAACATCTATTTAAGAAATATTGGTCGTACGTAAATTGGATTAAGAAATATGAACATACAAAAATACAGCTGAACAGAAATGACGAAGGTAGATACAGGTAAGCCAAGCAATCAAAGATTAGGTGACCAGCAATAAAGAAACAAGTGCCGCAGACAATAATATGAAGATGAAGAAAGCCCGATGAAAAGATCTATAAGCATAATTTCAAACAAAACAATTGTATATAAATACTAAACATGCAAAACTAATAGAACGAAACATAACTTTTACGTAAATACTTACAGTGAAAAGTAATAAAGGGTAAGAAAATCTCAGGTTCGTGTGTTGCAAGACCAGTTTTCTTATTCCTACAAGCTGAAAAGGACGATAATGGAGTAAAATAAATAATTTCAAAATTTCTTATATTTGTAGAAGTTAGAGAAGACCACTTTACAGCTCTGTGTGATTGCAATTGCATTTAGTGCATTTTCATGTTATATATATAGGATAATGGAGTAAAATAAATAATTTCAAAATTTCTTATATTATTTGTAGAAGTTAGAGAAGACCACTTTACAGCGCTGTGTGATTGCAATTGCATTTAGTGCATTTGCATGTTATATATATAGTGCAGAAAGTGGCAAAATACATACAGTGTGAATAAGTCGGTTGCAGATAGTTTTTTTTTAATTAAATAATTAAGACGGCAAATTTCACCGTCAAAGCCTAAAGACTTTATTTAGTGCATTTGCATGTTATATATATAGGGTAGAAAGTGGCAAAATACAGTAAGTCGGTGGCAGATATTTTTTTTTTTAATTAAGGCGGCAAATTTCACCGCCGAAGCTTGAAGAATTTTATAGAGTAGATATTTATGCACGGGGAGATCGCATCTCCCCGTGCGCACACACGGGGAGTTTGATGCTCCCGTGCACGCACGGGGAGTTTAAGTGTAATTTTTTTTTTTTTACAATTGTGGAAAAAAATATTTGTTAATTAATAATTACTTTTAATATAGTAGGAACAAAAATCGAGATACGATGAACAGTAACCGACATGTCAAAATTAAAATGAACAGTAACCGACATGTCAAGACTAAATCACCTAAAAAAGAAAAGAAAAAATAACATGCCAGTTGATATGTGTGAATAAATTAATTGAAGTGGGTCTCTATTTGGTTAAAGTTGAATTTGAATGAAGTCAAATAAAAACAGAAGGAAGACAGGATTTCAGTCATCATTACCTAAGGGCATAACAGTACATAACTATTTAAAATAGGGAAGGTATGACACTGTTACATAACCAGTTAAAAAAACCAGTTAAAGTATGAAATGTAGGGTACGGATTGAACAGTGAAATTTACATCCTCTCTTTTAAAGGAAAGGTGATGAATTTCATATTTCGAAAGTGATTTTAGAAAAAACCACATTAGACCAGTTTCCTCTAAAAACTTTTCTAACTAGGCATTATTTTTATAAAACTAGCCAAACGGAATCTAAAAGTAACTTTTGGATCTCAAAAATTCTGACTTTTCAAAAGCAATACTAGACAACCTAAGCATGTTTGGTTAAAGTCAATAAATGGCCACTAACAAAAAATTAACAACGTTGTAAAGTTCTTTTAGAGAACATCAAATTTGGGAAGAACTAATGAGAAGCTCTAAAACCAATTTCTATGGAAAGTTAAAATTTGTATGCCACGTAGAATGACTATCGACAATTTTCACTACAAATAATATTATTCAAAAAATATAAAGCATGACTAGCTGCGAAGTCCAACCTTGAAGTTTTATGAGCCTAGTCGAGACCTAGATGTAAGCAAACATTTCCTTATTTTAATTTTTAATTATTCTAAAAATTATTTATTAATAAAAATAATATATACCAATCATCTAAAAATATAAACTTAATAATTTGTACAATTAGTCAATTATACAATTTTTAAGTTTTCGAAACGTAAAAATTATACTTTTTTTCATAATTTTAACTTTCAACTATACAAGTCCTACTTAATAGATTTATAAGAATTTCATACATAATTTCAAACTAGTTAATATATCGTCTTTAATCTTTACCAAATTCGAATTTCTCACTTGAACCTGTTGAGGAAGGCATATTGGATTTTGAGCAGTCGAGCTTTACCGTTTTTCAATTTTCCTTTGGTCATTGTTTGTTTGAAATTTTATAACATTTTAGCTTTTGTACAGGTATAGTCATTTGAAAACTTGAAACTAAAGTCAAATATAAAAATTTTAAGAAAATGAAAAGAAATTAATTAATAGTGACTAGTCGCGCATTAAGAAGTCAATGGCAGTTGGCCATTTAATCTTGCGCTAATGGTTAAGAAGTGACGTTTCACTCACGTCTCACGGCTAGTTGCACTTTTTAGAACACCGATCTTACCAATTAATTTGGAAAGGTTTATGACATATTTATGTCTTTCTTTTTGTAATTATTTATATCTATCATTAATTTGCTTTAAATATGAAGTAGAAAATGTACGTCATATATTGGTGTTCGGAAAGTTAAAAATACGCGACAGAAATTGTTCATTTGGTGTATAATTTAAACAAAATAGGTTTTAAAATATATACAATATGATATATATTAACATAATGGTGTCATGGAAATTTTCATATGTCCATAGTGAAATTTTCATTTTATAATTTCTTGTAGGGCTGGACGCGGGTCGGTTCGGTTCCAGAAATTTTCGGGTATTTAGTAAATGGAACCGTCGGTTCCAGATATAATTCTGGAACCATTCGGGTTCGGTTCGGTTCTGTTCGATTCCGTATTATAATTAAATTTTTTAATATTTAGAATAATACTACATAAATACACTTGAAAGTAGATATCAATACTAATAACAAAAAGTAGATACAAATACCAAGTTTATTCTTAATTTTTACAAATTAACGTAATCTAATTTAATAACACATAAATAACAAGTTGTTAAATACAAATA
>CAIGRT010220944.1:0-10613 GCA_903798405.1 Fraxinus platypoda | reverse complement strand
TATCTATGACATGTACAATCATGTGAATCAATGCATTTTTTTCATATGAATTCGGACTAGGAATATGATCGGGTTGTTTTAAACATAAGTTTAATATATATTGGAAAACAAATTAAATAACAGTGGATTACCGATTGCCTTGAATGCATGAATTTACTAGATTACGAATTAAGAATTGAATCAAATGGTAATATGGGGATTCACAATTCCAATACGAACATTCACATATTAAATAAATACTTTATTTGCTTTGTTAGTTTAGGATTAATATAGAAAATATACAAATTATCTATTTTGATATCACCACACTTTGAATTTAATAGTAGATATTGAACTACAAATTAGACTTTATTCTTCGTAGAACGATANATTGTCTTGAATGCATGAATTTACTATATTACGAATTAAGAATTGAATTAAATGGCAATAGGGGGATTCATGATTCCAATACAAACATTCATATATTAGATAAACATTTTATTTGCTTTATTAGTTTAGGATTAGTATAAATAACATACGATCCATCTCTTTTGATTTCATCATATTTCGAATATAATAGTAGCTATTAAATTACAAATTAGATCTTATTTCTCGTGGGAACGATACTCTTAACTCACTATCTTATTACTTGTACAACGATCCCGTTACGCTTGTGGGTTTTGTTCGAGCAGTTTACTTAGGGATATTCGTCTCGCGGGGCCAAATATGCATGGAATTTGGCAAAGAAATTCAGCTCAGAAAATACTCAGGCAATCAGAACTCCATGGCCACATCCCTGAAGATGAAGAGATGACCATGGCAAGGAAATCGACTCCAGCTTGTACACTTGATGGGACCTATTCAGACTGAGAGTCTTAGTGGCAAAAAGTATATCTATGTGTTCTTAGATGATTTTTCTAGTATACTTGGGTAGATTTATCGAGGAAAAAGTTTGATGTATTTGAGAGATTCACATTTTTGTATTAAAAATTGACCATTGAAAAACAATTCAAGTGAATCAAAATTTTAAAAATTAGGAGTGACCACGAAAAGGAGTTTGAAATTTTTTGTTTTTCTAAATTCTATAAAGAACATAACATATTTCATGAGTTATCAGCTCCTAAAAATCTTGAACAAAATAGAGTGATAAAAAGGAAAAAATGGGTCTTATAAGAGATGGCTAGAGAAATGTTAAACAGTAAGAAACTTTCTATTAAACTATAGGCTAAAGCTACTAATACTGAATGTTATATTCTCAACTGTGTGTCTTTGTGAATAGGTACTACACAAACTCCCTATGAAATATAGATAGAAAGCAAGCAAAATTTCAAGTATTTCTACTCTTTTGATAGCAAGTGCTATGTTTTGAACTATAGGGAACACTTGGAAAATTTTGATCCTAAAAGTGATGAGGGATATTCATTGGCTATACTGAAAACAATAGAGCTTACAGAATCTACAATAAATGGACTAAAATCATTTTTTGGCCCATTAATGTTAAAATTAATGATAACGATAACTTTTCAACTCATTCACTTGAACCAAAATTTCAGAATTTGGGAGAACAGAATGGAGAAAATCAGAATATTCAGGAAAATTGTGCTGCATATTAATTAGCAACATTCAGACATAACTTTCAATACCCAGTTATGATGAATCTACACTAGCTACTGAAGGTATTGACATACCATAGGAAAATGATGAACTGCAGAACAGAAGGCAGTCTCCTACCTAGTTACAAAAGGCTCATCTAGTAGATAACGTACTTTAAGACCTTGGAGATGGTATGGTGACTAGAAAAAGACTCGCGACTGTGGGAAATGTGTACTGTACATCACATATTGTACCTAAAAATATGCTTGAAGCACTTGGAGATGAGTTATGGGTTTTTGTAATGTGGAAAGAGCCAGCTCAGTTTAAGTGAAACAATGTATGTGAGTTAGTATCTCGACCAAAAGACACAAATGTTGTTGGAACAAAGTGGATCTTTAAGAATAAGTCATATAAGTATGGCAATATAAAAAACTAGACATGGCTAGTAGCATGGGATACACTCAAGTAGAAGGTATAGATTTCGGTGAAACATTTGCACTTCTAACTAAACTTGAATCCATTAGACTTATACTACATGAGGCATGTCAGATGGTATTCAAACTATGTCACACGGATGTCAGGAGTGCCAATCTAAATGAGATCTTTAATGAAGAAGCCATTGTTGAGCAACCAAAAGAATGCATAGATCCATAGTGTTTGGATCTACTTCTGAAATAAAATCCAGATAATTTGTTACACTTATGCAAAATGAATTTGAAATGAGTATGGTTGGTAAACTTAACTATTTTTTGGACTTTCAAGTCAAATAGGTTTACTTAGAGATTTTCATCTCGCAGGGCAAATATGCAAGGAATATGGTAAAGAAGTTCAGTCTATAAAACACCAAGGCAGTCAGAACTCCATAGCTACATCCCTGAAGATTTGCAGAGATGACTAGGGCAAAGACATCGACTCGAGCTTGTAGATTTGATGGGACCTATTCAGAGTGAGAGTTTTAGTGGTAAAAGGTATATATATGTCTTCGTAGATGATTTTTCTAGTGTACTTGGGTAGATTTCTTGGGAAAAAGTCTGAAGTATTTGAAAGATTCACAGTTTTTCATCAAAAATTGAACGTTGAGAAATACTTCAAGGGAATCAAAATTCTGAAAATTAGGAATGACCACGAAAAGGAGTTTAAAATTTTTAGTTTTTCTAGATTATGTAAAGAACATAACATATTTCATGAGTTCTCAACTCCTAAAAACCCTGAACAAAATAGAGTGGTAAAATAGAAAAATAGGTCCTTACAAGAGATGGCTAAAGTCATGTTAATCAGTAAGAAATTTCCTATCAAACTATATGCTAAAGCTACTAATACTGCATGCTATATTCTCAACCGTGTGTCTTTGAGAATAGATACTACACAAACTCCCTATGAGATATAGAAAGGAAAAAAAAGTAAAATCTCAAGTATTTCTACACTTTTGGTAGCAGGAGCTATGTTTTAAATGAAAGGATACACTAGGGAAATTTTGATCTTAAAACAATGAGGGAATATTCATTGGATATATTGAAAATAGTCGAGCTTATAGAATCTACAATATATGGACTAAAATCATTATTAAGTCCATTATATTAAAATTGATGATACCGATGACTTTTCATCTTATTCATAGGAACCAAAATTTCAGAACTCGGGAAAATAGAATGGAGAAAATCGGAATATTCAGGAATATTGTGATGCAGATTCAGTCGGCAACAGTCAGACAGAACTTTCAGCGCTGAATTTTAATGATTCTGAACCATCTGCTGAAGGTATTGACCCACCATAGAAAATGACGAACTGTAAAACAGAAGGCAGCCTCCTACCTTGATAGAAAAGGCCCATTCACCGGATAATTTACTTTTAGACCTTAGAGATGGTCCAGTGATCAGAAGGAGACTTGCGACTGAACTTTGAAATGTGTGCTATACTTCATATATTGAACCCAATAATATGCTTGAAGCACTTGAAGATAAGTTATGGGTTTTTGTAATGTAGGAAAAGCCAGCTCAGTTTAAGCAAAACGACGTATGGGAGTTAGTACCTCAACCAAAAGACACAATTGTTATTGAAACAAAGTGGATCTTTAAGAATAAGTCAGATGAGCATGACAACATAGTCAAAAACAAAACACGGCTAGTAGCACAGGGATACACCGAAGTAGAACGTAAGGATTTCGGTGAAACATTTGTATTTTTGGCTAAACTTCAATCTGCTAGTCTTCTACTATCTGAGCCATGTCGGCTAGGATTCAAACTCTATTAGATGGATGTCAAGAGTGCCAATCTAAATGAGTCTTAAATGAAAATATTTGTGTTGAGCAACTAAAAGGATTCATAGATCCATACCTTTCTGATCATGTGTTCAAACTCAAAAATACGTAATATGAACTAAAACAAGTTCCTCACGCATGAGATAATTGACAAGGATGATTTTAATTGAGAAGGGATACAAGATAGGTGAGTTCACAAGATCTTGTTCATCAAACATCTCAAATCTAGATTGACAGTTACACAAATCTATGTTGATGATATCATGTTTGGATCTATTTCTGAAATAAAATTCGGATAGTTTGTTACACTTATGTAAAACAAATTTCACTTTTCACCTTATTCATAGGAACCAAAATTTCAGAACTCGGGAAAATAGAATGGAGAAAATCGAAATATTCAAGAAAATTGATATGGAGATTCAGTCGGGAACAGTCAGACAGAACTTTCAGCGCTCAATTCTGATAATTCTGCAGCAGCTTCTGAAGGTATTGACCCACCATAGAAATTGACGAACTGCAAAACAGAAGGCAGCCTCCTACCTTGATAGAAAAGGCTCATTCACCGGATAATTTACTTTTAGACCTTAGAGATGGTCCAGTGATCAGAAGGAGACTTGCGACTGAACTTTGAAATGTGTGCTATACTTCAAATATTGAACCCAATAATATGCTTGAAGCACTTGAAGATGAGTTATGGGTTCTTGCAATGTAGGAAAAACCACCTTAGTTTAAGTGAAACGATATATGGGAGTTAGTACCTCGACCAAAAGACACAAATGTTATTGAAACAAAGTGGATCTTTAAGAATAAGTCAGAAACAAAACACGACTGATAGCACAGGGTTACACCGAAGTAGAATGTGTGGATTTCGGGGAAACATTTGCACTTTTGGCTGAACATGAATCCGTTAGTCTTCTACTATCTGCGGAATGTCAGCTAGGATTCAAACTCTATCAGATGGATGTCAAGAGTGCCAATCTAAATGAGTCTTAAATGAAAATGTTTGTGTTGAGCAACTAAAAGGACTCATAGATCTATACATTTCTAATCGTGTGTTCAAACTCAAAAATACGTAATATAAACTAAAACAAGTTCCTCACGCATGAGATAATTGACAATGATGATTTTAATTGAGAAGGGATACAAGATAGGTGAGTTCACAAGATCTTGTTCATCAAACATCTCAAATCTAGATTGACAGTTACACAAATCTACGTTGATGATATCATGTTTGGATCTATTTCTGAAATAAAATTCGGATAGTTTTTACACTTATGCAAAACAAATTTGAATTTTCATCTTATTCATTGGAACCAAAATTTCATAACTCGGGAAAATAGAATGGAGAAAATCGGAATATTAAGGAAAATTGAGATGCAGATTCAGTCGGGAACAGTCAGACAGACCTTTCAGCGCTCAATTCTGATGATTCTGCACCAGCTACTGAAGGTATTGACCCACCATAGAAAGTGACGAACTACAAAACAGAAGGCAGCCTCCTACCTTGATAGAAAATGCTCATTCACCGGATAATTTACTTTTAGACCTTAGAGATGGTCCAGTGACCATAAGGAGACTTGTGATCTTTGAATTGTGTGTTATACTTCATATATTGAACCCAATAATATGCTTGAAGCACTTGAAGACGAGTTATGGGCTCTTGCAATGTAGGAAAAGCCAACTCAGTTTAAACGAAACGATGTGTGGGAGTTAGTACATCGACCAAAAGACACAAATGTTATTGAAACAAAGTGGATCTTTAAGAATAAGTCTGATGAGCATGACAGCATAGTCAGAAACAAAACACGACTGGTAGCACAGGGATACACCGAAGTAGAATGTGTGGATTTCGGTGATACATTTGCACTTTTGGCTAAACTTGAATCCATTAGTCTTCTACTATCTGAGGCATGTCGCTAGGATTCAAACTCTATCAGATGGATGTCAAGAGTGCCAATCTAAATGAGTATTAAATGAAAATGTTTGTGTTGAGCAACTAAAAGGATTCATAGATCCATACCTTCCTGATCATGTTTTCAAACTCAAAAATGCGTAATATGGATTGAAACAAGCTCTTCATGCAAGGTATAAATTGCGACAATGATTTTAATTGAGAAGGGATACAAGATAGAGGAGCTCACAAGATCTTGTTCATCAAACATCTCAAATCTGGATTGACAGTTACACAAATCTGCGTTGATGATATCATGTTTGGATCTATTTCTGAAATAAAATTCGGATAGTTTGTTACACTTATGCAAAAAGAATTTAAAATGAGTATTATTGGTGAACGTAACTATATTTTTAGGCTATAGGTCAAAAAGGTTGATTGGGCGATTTTTTATCTCCCAGGCCAAATATGAAAGGAACTTGGTAAAAAAAGTCCAGCTTAGGAAACATAAGGCAGTCGGACTCCCATGACCACGTCCCTGAAGATTTACAGAGATGACCAGAACAAAGATGTCGACTCTAGCTTGTACAGGAGCATGATAGATAGTCTACTATGCAAGGCGTCTTGACATAGTCTTCAGTGTTGAAGTTTGTGGGTGATATCAAGCCAAACCAAAAGAATCTTACTTAGCTTCTCTGAAGCGAATCACTCGATAAGTTAACAGCACTTAACTTTTGGTTTGTGTATAATAATGACTTAAATTCATATTTGCGGGGTATACTGATGCTGATTGGGTAGGAAACATGGATGATAGAAAAAACCGCTAGAGATATTTCTGCATGGTAACAATCTCATTACATGGTTAAGTAAGAAACAAAACTCTATATCTTTATCTATTGCAGAAGCTAAGTATATAGCTGTAGGTTGTTGCTTTACTCAACTTCTCTGGATAAAGCAAATGCTCAGTGACTATGATATTGATAAATGATCCGTTACTATGTTATGTGATAACACTAGTGATATCAATAATTCCAAAAATCTTGTTCAGCGCTCTAGGACCAAACACATTGACATTAGACATCACTTTATTAGGAAACTGGTTGAAAATAATGTAATTTTCCTAGAACACACATACTAAAAGTCAATTAACGGATTTGCTTACCGAGGCTTTAGAGATTATTAGATTTTAAACTTTACGAAAAGTCATGGACATTTGCATGATGCACTAAACATTCCTTGATGTGCCTTATTTTCTTCTTTGTGTGTGTGAACATTTTGTGTGCATGTGCTTGCATTTTCTTAACAAAAAAAATAAAAATAAAAAAGAAAATAAAAAATTAGGATTTTTCTTGCAAATGTCACATGATGTGAATTCTGATTAATCTATAATTATAGGGGTAAAATTGAATTATCTAATCAGTATAGTGTGCTCATTTATGCTTTATGGTAAAATGAAATCAGATAGGCATACTTTAAGAACATTTTGACTAGTTTAATTTTGCCCATCTACTGAATGGATTATCATCTTTTAAAGTGAAATATACTTAGGTGTGGACTCGTGGTCAGTTTTTATGTCTCTTTGTAGTATAATATGATGTTGTGTTAGTAGGCAGTTCATTGGAATAGATGGCTACCACCATATGCATGTAAAGCCACCCTTGATAATGAACATAAATCATGATAGAAGAGTTACTCGTGTGAATGTGTGAAAGTCAACTCTATGAACTCAAAAGACCGTGCTTTAAATGAACAAAAGAGCCAGCACAATGAGCAATTCAAAAAATAAATAAATAAATAAATAAATAAAAAATATATATATAAGCTCATGTCTGGTACACACATATTTTTCTATTTACAACGACAATTTCAGATGATGGCTGATTTTAAATATACCTATGTACTCGGTCACTACAAGTTTCAACTTGGGTTAGGGTACATGTTACTCTTGATTGGTCTAGATGATTTTATCACATACTTACACATCATAATCAGGCAAAATAATTGAATCTGATTATGTGCAGACATCTGATTAGAAGATTTTTACCATCTCGATGATTTTGGACTGGTTATGTAAATTGATGAATTGTAAAATCAGACCAAAAATAAAAAGATTCTGTCAATTCTATTTTTGACTTTCACTTATTTTATGTGATTGACTTGTGTGGACTTAAAGAATTTCAGCTAAACAGTTTAAATTAGGCAGTAAATTCTCATCTTCACGACAAAAACGAAAATTGAACACCATTTCTAATATCTGTGTAGAATTTGAAGGGATGGTAAAGCCTTAATTATAATATAAGGTAAAAAAATTTAAATCTAAAATTGGAGGAAAAAGGTAACAATTAAGAAAGTTGGGCAATTATTGGTATAACTGTTCAAAAATAGTTTAACTTAACCCAATTTGCAGTTACCTTCTGTGCAATTTTCTTAAACCGAAAATTTCCCTTCATTTAAAATTGAGAAGTTAGGGCTAAATTGGCAAGGACCAAGGTTAATAAGGAAATGAAGGGACGACGAAAATCGTCCAGCAGCATCGACGCTACTGGTGATGGATGGGCTTTACATAGAAGTTCGTGAAATCAGCCCAACCGCAGTGGTGCACAATAAACCTCAGAGGTTGCACAGTCTGGGTCTAACATATCCAAGGTCATTGTATCTTATGAAGGGCCAGTACAAACTCCTGAGCATGTGTCCCTAGAAGAGCCTATTCCACCCATAGTTGTTCGACCCATTGCTCACCCAAATGAACTAGTGACCTACCCAAGTCGAAAGGTAAGAGTGAGAGATAAACAAGATGAAGATTCTGAAGGGAGTGGGGCTAATAGAGACAACACTGAAGATGAAATAGACCAGTATAAAGGGTCTGGAAGTAGCGAAGAACAAGATTAACAGCCTGTTGAAGAGAGAGTCGGTTCTATCCTGTTAAGGAAGTCTAGAAAGTCACTGAGGAACCAGAGCATCAACATTCTGATTCTCAGTTTGAAATTTCACGTAATAACTCTAACAAATCATCTAAGTCTGCTCCTCCACCAAGAACAAGGCAACGAAGGGCAGGGAAAGGAAAGCAGAAAGTGGATTCTTAGACCTCCAACACCAAATAATCAGTTCAGACTTTCTACCCCGATTGGTAGAGCCTATAGAGTACTAGCAACTCCAAGTTCAGACCCTGAATTATTCAGGTTTGAAACATTTTCTAATGAACACCACTCTTTTAGCCCCCATAATTACTGCTTTCTGTTTGAACAAAATGAAACTCTCTTTCTCTTTTACTGCCCACCATAAACTTATTGAGGAATTAGGTTATGATTGAAGAGTTTGTGAGGATTAGATTTGATGAGATTGTTGGTTTTCATAAATTTGAAAAGTTGTTGACGTTTGGTAGAAAATTCAATGAGACTGGTGAAGAAATTTTGAGGAAATTGCAATGGATGTCAAAATTTGGCTTTGCATTTACCAAAATATCACAGTTTTAAAGTATGTGCAAAATTGTCATGTTTGGACTTTTTTACCCCTCTAGATAAATTAAATACCTTACATAACTTCATTACATGAGATTTGACAATGGATGAGAAATATGTACCAAAAATATGTAAGGTGTCAGGTTTGAAAAAAAAAAAAAAACAAAAAACCAAAGAAGCCCTAAACGTACTACACCAAAAAAGAACTTAACCCCTCTCATTCGAACTGTTTTCCTTCTCACTCCCCTCGCATTAAATCGCCGGGAGTTGCCATTGCCGTCGACTACCATCGCCCAAAAAGAAGAACTGACTCAACTGCCCAAAAGAAAAGATAGCAACCCATGCACTGACTCTCCCTCATTCGATTCCCCGGAACTCTCGAAAGCCGTCAACTACCGCAGCCCAAAGAGGAAGAAACCAACCCTGAACTCACTTCCCTCACTCATTCGATTTGACGGAAAAAGAAGATACCCTGAAGTCGCTCCCCTAACCGAAATCTCTGTCCACTACCACCGCGAAATTGTCCATTTCGTGGAAGATAAGGAAGCATGCATCTTTGCATCAGAGGTAAGCGATTTTTGTGCAATGCCTATCGATTATTTTTGAAGTCTTACTGTTTTGAATGTTGTGCATTTGGGAAAAAAATGATTTGGATCGATTTTGGTACCAAACTAATTGAAGTTATTGTGGTTATCTTTTGTTACTGTGTATATGAGAACATAGTTAGAGGAGAAAATGATGGAGAGGGGTGGAATAGAGCATTGAGGGATGTAGTTAAGGATTTGAAGTTGTGTTAACTAGGGATTTCAAACACTTTGGAAAACTGTTACTCATTTACAGTTGAAGAAAATGTTTCTGTTCAAGTACATAATGTACGAATTAGTGATTGATTTGAATCAGATTTTGGATCACTCTATATTAATTGACTGGCTACATTATGTTGTGTATAGCCTAAATCAGTAGTTCAATTTTTTTATACACAGAGGATTGATTATTTTTCTTTGTGGGAAAGACGTTGCCAGTCTTCAATGGTTTGAAATATATAATTGTATACAATCAAGAAATTGAGTGCTCAATTAGAGAGTTTATGCACGAGGGAAATTTGTGAAGACTCAAGTATACTATAGTCAAGCATAAATGGGTTGCCCCCTTAGATAGAAAGAGTAGATGGCATTCAGTTGTTTGTAAAGCACCGAGATGTAGGTTCGGAATATAACTGTAATAATTGGTGAATTAGTTCTGAGTTTATCCATCTTATTAAGTTTTTATCAACCAATTTAGAGAGTTAACACCTTGGCCATACAAGTGTTTCAATATTGAGCAATCTCAGCTCAATAGGTTTGCACCAATTGAGCTGTTATTTCAAATGCATGAAGCAATACAAAATAGTGCTCGCCATTTTAGGGTCTATAATGCAAATAGAAACATTGGTCGC
>CAIGRT010220871.1:0-14983 GCA_903798405.1 Fraxinus platypoda | reverse complement strand
AAAAAACAATGTCACTTTTATTACAAAGTGATACATGTAACAAAAAAAGTGACAGAAAAAAAAAAGTAACAAACAATAAAAAAGTGATAGAAAAAAGTGACAAACACAAAAAAAGTCACGCGAATTCAAAAAAAGTGACAGATGTTCCCAAATCAAAGGAAAGAGCAAGTTGTCCATCACCATTCATAGCACACCAACACTTGAGTCAAAATAGAAGTGATGGATGTCTTTAAAAAGTCTCTCACTCCAAAAGTCTGTAAATTTTCCCCACTCCTCTATATCTCGCAGCGGGTATGTGTGGGCGTTGGGGAGAAAACATTGGGGCTTTGGCTTTTCAATGGAGGAGGAGGTGATGGATTTCCATCATTTCTTCCCAAGGAAATTCACAATATCAGAGGTTAGCAATAACAGTTCAGAGAATTCGAAGAGTTCTTGTGCAGATCTTTCAACTCCTAACCTACCCCCATTGCCATCAAATATATACATACATTTTACGTATGCATATATTTTGTAGATTAGATTTTTAGAAAATTGATTCCTAATAATTGTGCTCGTTCTTCTCGTTGCGCTTTTCTTTCTTTGTATAATTTTCTGCAACGGGCTGAAGCTATTTCTCATCTCATATGTCTTTGTTCTATTTAATACAGAATGGGAATCCTCTATTTTCACGTAGAAATTACGTTAATTAAAAATATTAATGAATAAATTAGTAATTAAGGGTATTAATCAATTCTCTTGATTTTGGGCCGTATTTAGCCTAATTTCCTCATAAAAATAAGGGAAAAATATATAACTATTGACCGTTAAATATACATTTTCAAACTTGAAAATTTTGAGAATTTCTCTAAAAAATCTGGTGTTATTAATTAAACAGTTAATTAAAAAGGTTAATGTCACAATATTATATAATTTATTATCACAATTATGTACTAGTCACAAATGATATTACGTCACAGCCATAAAAACACAAAATTTGGGATACAATTGTAAATTTAGTCCCTAATTACACATTTTTATAGGTTACAACTTATATATGAATTACAAATTATCAATTAATTGGTCAAACTTATTTGTAAGTCATAAATTATCAAATTAGTTAACCTCAACTTATTTATCGATTACAACCCCTCATCTCCCCTACCTCACACTAGCCAACTCCACCACCATCTGGCACCACTCAAAACTTCATTGCCCTCGCCTCAAATCTACCACCACCACCACCACCACCTACACCAACAACCACCACTACCTCCTAAAATTCACCTGTTGCTACTCCACCTATATCTCCAACTAACCACTCAGATACACGCATGGGCAGATATGGGGGGAGGCTGCACTGGGCTTCAGCCTAGTATAGCCTTGGCCCATATCCTATTTTGTTTTGTAACTTTTTTTTATTAAAAAAGTTATATTTTGGCCAAAAATTTAAAATTAGCTCACTATCCACTTTCTCTAATATTTGTCAACTTCAAGCCTTATTTCTTAAATGGACCAAATTTTAGAATGATCCCACTTTCAAAAATCTTGCTCAAAATAATAGAATTTCTTTCAAAATTTAATGTGGTAGGTGAAAGACAATGAACAACTTTATTTTTGCTGCAATAGTCCAAATAAATAAAATTCAAATGAGATAATAGAATTGTATTAATTGATGTTTTAACATCTTCACATCAGAAAACATATCCATATTAATAGGCTTATCATGAGCAAGAAAATTATCTAATGAAACTAACCATACATATAAAATATGATGAGGGACAAAAAAATAAAAAATAAAAACTATTGAAAATCTTAAAAGTAATTAAAATTTATTTTTTTGTATGTTTCTTTTATTAATTATACTTATAAGTTAAAAAATATTTATTGACCATGAAATAGATATTATTATCAAAATAGATAACTTGCTCTATATTTAATTTTATCAGTAGAAATAATATTTCTTAAAAAAATATTTATTTATAAATTAACATTATTAAAATTAAATTATTGAAGTGAGTCAAACATAAAACTGAAATAAATCTAATTTCTTTGAATTCTCGATATTCTTGGTTGGTTTTTCCCCACTTCGGTAGAATTTAAATGTGTTGATATAGAAGACTAATGCCCATATTAGATAATATTTTCAGAACGGTGTATTTTGATTAAAAACCTTTAATAACTGGAATGATTTGTTGTTCTTTTTAGGCATTGAGTCTCGTAATAGTGCAAATAGGTTTTTCTTAATTTTTTGTTGGTGGGTATACATCATTTGTTCATTTTATCATCATTTCGCACATTTTGTATTTTCTAGGGAGGTGTCAAGATTTTTTATTTTGCAAGAAAAGCTACGAAGATTTAGTAAAACATTTTAAGGATTGATATGTTTATATTTATTTTTGTATATGACTCACTTTGTCATTAGTGTCATAAGCATAGCATTTTAAACTATATTTGGTGTGGCATGGAGCATCTCTTATGGTGTGAGTTCCCCGATTTTTTTTTTTAATTTCAGCCCCCTCGACCTCTTTTCCTGGCTCCGCCCCTGGATACATGCCGCCGCCACTACCACCACCACAATTGCACCGCCACCACCTACCCCAACAATTCAACATATAGCCTACACAAAGACTCAAGTCCAAATCACACCACTCAGACACACGGATGGTAACATGCCAACACAACCACTCAGGGCGGAGCTAGAATTGTAGAGTTGTGGGGACAAATTTCTATAACTAAAATCATGGAAGCAAAATTTTGAAGTACAAAATTTTAATTGTAGGGACAAAATCGATAACTATAAGGTTTAGTTACTTATTTCTGTGTTCTTCTATAGCAGCTTCTCATTTCTGGTTGGAGTCCTATCACATTGCAGCTACCAAGCTGTCCTGGATATAAATTTGAAACTTCAAGCTTCACACCCGAACACAGGTTCTATCCCCATTTCAAACAACCTTATGCATAAAACAAGAGAAATAAGTGTCAAGGCTCAAACTTAGAAAAAGACAAACTAGCATTATCCCCACAAGTTGAATAATCTAATACCAAAGATACAGAAGATCTAAGCATATACCTCTGAAAAGCAGGACCAAATAATCAGTAGATAAGCCAAATGTTAATAGTTGATTAACCACGAATTAAAGGCTATAAAGCATGTGAATATATAAAGCTAGAGCACTAGCATGGTGGTACAATTATTCCATAATATTTAATTAGACCCTATAATTATACTAAATTATCTTTGTTACTACAAAATCATATAATATGCTTGACAGATAGAGAATGTTAATGGGAATGTGGGTGCCTGGTGGTGGGGGACTATAAAAGTGATAACTAGTACCCTCAAGGGTAACAACTCTTGGCTAGAGACAAAGCGCCGCGTATCAGCCTCGGTTGGCACTTCCAAATAATAAAATTCGTGCCTTATGGGATTAACTCGAAATCGAGGATTTATGTGTTGATTAACTAGCTCAGTGACATTTGAAAGAAGTGTTGTGTTAATTATAATCTCTGATACCAATTGTTGGGAATTCAAGAATCACGTTTTGCTTGATACCACTTGATATGAAACCAACTGCTGGATTGGGATGTTGAAATTATATGGTACAATAATGAAGTATTTGATATCAAGCAAAAGAATAAAAGAAGACAAGAAAATATGGCAAAGAAATTAGGAGATTTTATTGCACCACAAATAATGAAGACGGAGAAATATTACAATAATCCTAAAAGCTAGTAATCACTTTTCTCACACTTTTCTCACACATAAAATTATAGAGAAGAGCCAAGTATATATAGGCAACTATGTAGGGCGCCGTTCAAACCCTAATAGATGAGTTGTAGTTGAAATAAAATGCCAAAAGGTGTGTTGTTTCCCATAACCACGACACGTTTGGAAATTATTTCATATGTAGTAAACAAGTCCTTATTAGGACACATATGAAACACACACGCTGAATCCAGAATCCAATCCTCCTCTAGTTTAGACTCGATGTCAGAAATAGTCAAGAGATCTCCCTCACTTACAATATTCTCTGCGAGGTCTGCTTCACTTGAAATCTCTGATTGCTTCCCATATCGAAATGCAGCCAACCTTTCTTTATTCTGCAATTTGTAGTAATCCTTCTTCATGTGTTCCTTCTTATTGCAGAAGTTACAACTCTGATATCTGAACATACACTTCAATCTGCCCCTTCCAGAACCACCATGAGCAACAAGGTCTTCTCTATCTTTGGCATCAGACACCAGATACTTTATCTTCTCCTTTGAAAATAAAGCATCATACACTGTCTCTATGGTCAGAGTATCATGACTATACAAGATCGTGTTTCTAAATGAAGAAAACGAAGGGAGCAACGAAAATAATAGGATCAAGGCCAAATTTTCTTCATCATACTTTACTTCCAAAGTTTCAAAATCAACGACTATCTCCTTAAACACAGGCAGGTGATCTTTTAATGATCCTCTTTCTGCCACTCGATGAGACGCTGCTTGAGATGCAACTTGCTTGTCAGACTTTTAGTCATGCATAATTACTCCAACTTCAACCATAAAGCAGCTGCTGAACCCTCCTTCAAAACATCTTGAAGAATGGTATTCGATAAATGAAGAGGAATGTGAGAAACTGTCTTTTTATCCTTGCGTAATTTCTTCTCCGCGGTCAAAGTTGCAAGCATCTTGTTAATTCCAAGCAACGCATCATCCAAATCTTGTTGTGCGAGTACTATAAGTATCTTAACATGTCATAGCGAAAATCTAGTGCTCCAATCCAAAAGCGGAATGTCATACTTCATGGAAGTCATCACTAACAAAAAATCTCGAACAAATCAAACTCTGTGCTCTTGCGGAACTACTGAACATATGCTCTGATACCACTTGTTGTGTTAATTACGCCTAGAATCTCTGATATCAATTGTTGGAAATTCAAGAATCACGTATTGCTCTATGCCATTTGATATGAAATCAATCGCTGGATTGAGATGTTGAAATTATATGGTACAATAATGAAGTATTTGATCTCAAGCAAAAGAATAAAAGAAAACAAAAAAATATGGTAAAGGAATTAAGAGATTTTATTGCACCACAAATAATGAAAATGGAGAAATATTACAATGATCCTAAAAGCTAGTAATCACTTTTTTCACACTCTTCTCACACATAAAATTGTAGAGAATAGCCAAATATATATAGGCAACTATGTAGGGCGACGTTCAAACCTTAATAGATAAGTTGTAGTTGAAGTAAAATGCCAAAAACGTGTTAAAACGCAAAAAGGGCCTGGGCCGAATAACCCTGTCGCTCAAGCGATAAGCTAGCGATAGGTCCATCGCTCGAGCGAAAGGCGAGCGACCAAGTCTCAGGAGAAAACCTGTAGGTGTTGCACGAGCGGTAGGCTAACGAAAATGCGGCGACTTTTCTTCCCAGTCCATAATTTCAACATTTTCAAGTCCAATACAAATTCCAACTCCCAATAGGGCTTCCAAATATAATTTTAACTTGAATAAGACTCTAATAGCATTCCAAACTGAATTCCTCTTGACGTGCACTTCAATTAGAATTTTTCAATTACTTTAACAATGAATTACACCCAAATTCTAACAAGAAGTATTATTGAATTCGCAAATTTGAGTTTTTGACATATTAAAACGCATGTAACATGTACTAAAATCTTAATTTTTCTCTAGCATAATTTGCAATAGAGGGAATGTGCTCGCTATTTTGTCTAAACTGAAAAGGGTTCTTATTGAATACTCCACAACAGCAAGAAATCGCTATATTTTGATGGGAATCTGTATCCTTCTTGGATGGCAGAGATGAGTGTAGGCTGTAGCATTATGGTGAACATTCAGAAAGTTAATGGTAACTGAATGCATGCCATTTTCGATGCACCAAGTCTGTTAGGAGAAAAACAGGCTACAATCTTGTTTATAATATCCAGTGCTAATGGTACTTTTGCATCTGAAGCAGTGGTTTCTTTTGGGAAGAACCAAAAAAAAAATAACAAAAAGGGGTGGCCTGTTGAGGATGATGTCATTTCCTTTTGTTTTCTTAAACTATTATCTCGACAGCCCAACAATACCTTTTCTGACTTCTCTGACGCCCCCACCATTGTCCTCTCCACTCCCTTGTTACCTTTGTTTTTACATAATTAAACATCAGACAGTTCCACCAGCCCTTTCTCAGCATTCCCTTTTCTTTGCTTCTTTCAAGTCTCAATTGGGGTTTCTCTATGTTTCGTTAACAAGGACAACCATAGCCTTGTTTTTTTTCCGTCTGACGAAGTATTGAAACTGCTCCACTCAAAGAGTATTTCTGCAAATTACTGTCTGGTTAGTTAGTTCTGCATGTGTTGATTTTCTAGTATTCTCAGCAGTATCTGATGAAGCTTTTATTCTATCTATGTTTTTCTTTTATTTTCTTCAATTTGATTAGCATATAAAATCTGGTCAAGAATATCACCGATCTATGTTGCCTTATTTTCCTTGACATGATTTACCTTATACCTGTTTGCATATTTTGTTTGAGCAATGAAGTTGGTGTGATGTCTTGGAATCATTTTGGCTTCCCTATAATTTCCTTCTTTGTCGTGTTAACTGTTAGTGTAAAAGGGAAAATCAGATCAGAGCAAAGATTTATCAGAAAGTAACTTGTCATGTAAATTTCCTTATCCCTAACTATTACGGAGACAGAGGATTTCATTTGTAGAACTGAATTTGGACAGTTAGTTGATTGGATGGTATCATTTTTACAAGTATAATTATTAGTAAGTCACTTTGTGCCGAGTTTCAGGGTGTTTTATCTTGTAAATACTGAGCAACAACAATTATGTTCTCAATGTGATGATTGCCCTCAAAATGTAGTGGAGGGAAATGTTTTAATAATGAACGTGTCTCCATTTTTGTTCTGTTTTATGTTGTCTCAAAATCATTTCTTTTGATTCAGAATGATGCGATTATTGCATCACTGGACCTACATGTTCTGATCTTTACATTTACAGTTGTTACTCCTGCTTTTTCTTTCAATTAAATCTTAAATATCCATTATATGCAGGGAAGATATCAGCCTCAAGCTGTCGGCTGGCACTCGGATACTCCATACTGGTATTTACTTATTGACAACATGAACTGATCATTTTGCTTCTTGGATGCCCAGAGAATTATGAAATCCCAAGGATTTGATCTTGAAGCGGAGCCCTCCGTAGAGAATGATTCTGATGTTAGTAGCCAAGTTGCTTCCAACATATCAATCCAAGATAGGCTTACTGACTTCAAGCATGAATTGGATCCAGTAAACATTCAATTGAATTCACAATCCACCTCCCTCGACTTATCTCTCAACTTCAGATCAAACAAGAATCAGTTAGACTACAACGAATCCATGGGATTTCTGATATCTAGCACAAGTGAGAGTTGTAATGAACCCGCAATCCTAACCAGAGAAGTGTTCCCTCCACGAGCCTTTTCCTGCAATTTCTGTCAACGAAAGTTTTTCAGTTCACAGGCACTTGGGGGTCATCAGAATGCCCATAGGCGAGAAAGGACACTAGCCAAAAGGGCTACACAAATGGGCATTTTTCCTGAGAGTTTTACTAGTGTGGCATCTCTGCCTTTGCACGGTTCCCTATCCCGATGTCTAGGAATAAAAGAGCATGCTTCAGTGCATCACGGCTTTGTGCCACCAATGAGGCCATTTGAATTTAGAGCCAGTACAAGATTTGAAGATGGCTACACGAGTCAGCCCATATACGTGGAGGATGACAATTCAAAACTGCTATGGCCTGGTAGTTTTCATCAGGTATCTACCGAAAATATTTCTCGTCCACTATTTGTACAGGTTGGATCTTCAAATGGAAATTTTGTTGAGACTAATGCTTCCCTGGATGGAGATGAATCTACACTAGATCTCACACTCCGACTTTGAGTTGTATGCTCGACTGAAATGGCTTCATTGGATAGTATGCTCGACTGAAATGGCTTCATAGTGTAGCAATACTATACGTCCACAGCCAGCCAAGAAATGACTAAGCGACAAGTGTACTTTGAGTCGATCTAAAGTGAGGTGTCTTAACTTCAAAATTCATGGACACTAGACTACAGAAAACTTTGGATGATGATTTGAGCTTCTTCACAAGGTCAGATCATCTATTTATCAATCCCTGAAAATTGATTTATTCTCCAAGCGGCTACATTGGATTGTAGATTGTTGTTGTAATTTAGCTAGATAGTTTCGACTCTCTTGGTTATGAATTGGTACTAATTTGAATGGATTTAGATGTTGACAACTATTTATCACCACATTTGTTGCAATGAATTGATCCATTTAACTGTTTGCAAGTTATAGCAATTTCCTTCTGGTAATCTAAGTGAATATCTACTAAAACAAGTAATGCTTGAGAGTTAAATTAGAACTCTCTTTGTTCTGTATTAGGAACAAGGATGTGTACATATTCAAGTGTGTTATGTGAGAGTCATGGGATGTGAGATGCAAGAGCCATCCAATTTTATTAGATACACAAATACGTGGGAAATGTTAGTTGGTCACGATTCAATTGGATGCATGATTTGTCTATGGTACCGTCACTAGTGGTATCAAAATGAGTCGGACAGTCAATTTGTACTGTTTGAATTCACAACAAAATATATAAAAATTAAAGGAGGACAGAAACATTGAGTTAGGGAGCAGAAATGTCAAAGAAGGTACGAAGATGGGTTTTGCATAGGCTATATTGTGTCTAGATAGACATTTTTATTTACCGGGGCTAGAGTGTAGAAATCCCGACCGAAGGTTTAATTTTGTAAATGAGGTTAAAACAGTAAATTTTATCATTCTAAACTCTAGACAAATCAATTTAGTCAAAATGACGTAACTCATTCTCTACAAGCTTGCAAATATTATCCATATTAAATGATTCAAAAGAATGTTTTGAATCTAAAGCTAGACTGAGATAAAGGAGTTTTAATGATGTTTCATTAAAAACTATGGCTATTGAAAATATCAAAGTGGTAATGATATTCAATGGTAAGATACTCACGATCACGAGAACGATCAACAATGTACGAACCATCAAAGTCAGGTTTATGTATAACATTTTTTTAGCAAAAAAATTTCACCTCTTTAAGAAAATCTTCCTAGTCATCTTCTCTCAATGCTTGAAGGATAGTTTTGTAGTATAGACGAATTTCATAGCAATTAAAATGTCTTTGAATTTTTTCTGAAGGGCCTGGCAAAGCAAATCCATAATTACCAACATTCTATGCATGACAATGCTCTTGCATTCTTGATAGAAAGTCGACCTTCTTCCATATTAAAATCTAAAAGCATAAAAATCAAAACACTTCAATATGACAATATCCCATTAACGTTACTTGATAAAACCATGATTATAAATTCATTCATATTGTAAAAGCTCATAACTTAAAATTTTCCTTTCCAAAGCATAAATTCATATCCCTCTAGAGACGCACTGTAGTCTATTTATTTAGTGGGCCATTATTCAAATAATCATAACATAATTCATAAACCCAACAAAATATGCAGCCTTGGGATGAAATTGGAAGAAGGTAAAAACATGCATTGGGCAATTCAAACACTTTCACAATCCATTATTCTGTTCAAATAATCATAATAAACCTAACAAAAAATGCAGCCTTGTGATGGAAGAAGGCAAAAACATTTGCGGGGCTGCCATCATGCATGGAACTTCAGCCAAACCAATAGGCAATTTGTGGTTGAAAATATAAAAATACTTAGCCCTTGTTTGGGCTCCATTAAAATCATATTTTGGAGAAAATTGTATTTTGAATAGTAATTTTTTAAAAAAAGAATGTGTGGTTAAAAAAGAAGGAAAATTTTTAAAATTACATACAACATTGTTTTATTGAAGAATGTATGGTTGAAAAGAAAATAGAGAAATATATATTTTCAATAAAATGGAGCCCAAATAGGGACTTATAGTTTACAATAGCTACGATTTCGATTGACGGTCGACAGTCAACTGAGTATGGACTAAAATTAAGGTTAAAAGAATTTGAGAATTTCAATTTGGTTTTCAAAAATTTCAAATGACATCAGATGGTTTGAACTTTAATTCCAACCCAATTTCATTTTCAATCGGGTTGAATTCACCAATGACCACTCAACTTTATAATTTGTGTCACCATGGCCATTCAATTTGATTTTGTCTCACTGGTCGCCCAATTTTATACTTAGTGTCATCATGGTCATCCAATTTGATTTTATTTCACCATGACCATCCAATTTCATATAACTTTTCATCATGACTACCCAATTTTTCATATAACATTTCACTATGGCCACACAACTTCTTTTCACTATTTTCTTTAATTTAAAAAGATGTAAAATTATAATTTTGCATTATATATATATATATATAATAAATTTTTAAAAAAACTCATTTAAAAAAACGTTACTTAAAAAATAAAATAAAATAAAAACTTATTTTTAAAAAAAAATTTACTTAAAAAAATCAAATAAAAACTTATTTGAAAAAGTTACTTAAAAAATAAAATAAAATAAAAAGTTATTTTAAAAAAGACATTCCTTAAAAAAAAATTAATTTTAAAATAAACATTTTTTAAAATTTAAAAAAAAAACTTTTATTTTTTTCTTTTTTAAAATTTATTTTATATATATAATACAAATTTGTCGTTTTACTCCTTTTAAAATGAGCGAAAATAGTGAAAAGAAATTGGGTGGTCATTGTGAAATGTTATATGAAATTAGGTGATCATGGTCAAATGTTATATGAAATTGGGTGACTATAAATATAAAATTGGATGGTCACAGTAACACTAATTATAAAGTTTGGTGGTCATCAGCGAATTTAACCATTTTCAATCCCTAAGTATTTTCTCACCATTTTCCTTCTCTTTCTTTATCACCCTCACTCTACCCACCAATACCACATATTCTTTCCAGCGCAGTTGCACAAGCCGCCGCTAAGTGCGTCCGTCCCACCCTCACCTCATTCATTCCAACCTAATTTCATTTTCAATCCCCAAATATTTTATCACCATCTTCCTTCTCTCTCTTTATCACCCTCTCTTTACCCATCAACCTCCACCCCTTCCCCACCTTAGCGGGCAGCAAGGTGCTGCTCCTACAATGGTGAGCGATGCTCGACCATGTGAAAGATCTGCAAAGGCCAAGCAGTCCTTGGTGTTGAACAAAGTAGAAACGTTGACTTAAGTACATTTCATCCAAATATGTGAGACGCAAGCAGCATATGTTTTAACAGAGACAGGTTATAGAGGGAAAATGGGTTCTAAAATAGGGGATGTGAATTCGTGGTAGTCGTAGACTCATTCTTTACCTTTCTCTTCCTACGAAACAAAGCATTTGGTGAGTGGTTTTTTTATTAGATATGTTGTGTAGCCAAAGTTTTAGGATGGTTGTTGGTGTTTTTGCAAATGGTGCCAATGATTTCTGATCTGTGGGTGGTTCTGTTGTTGGTGGTGGTTCTGTTGATGGTGATGCAGACGATGATGGTTATGTTACTGGCTGTACATATGGTCGTGGTAAAGTGGTGCATATTTGGTTATTTGACGGTGTTGGGAGTGTTGGTGGCGACAGCAATCGGGTGTGACCAAGTCTATCCTCAATATGACTGTTTGTGAACAAATCTGTGTTAACTATGACTGTATGTGACTTTGTTGCATAGAGTCATAAATTAGATTGACTTGGTCATAGATAGTCACACTGAAAATTAATTTGGTCACATTTAGTCATAGATTTCGTCACAGTGGTTATACTCTACCGCGTGTTGCTGCGAGCAACGTGATCTACATGTGGTAGTAGTGGTACAGTAATGCCAATGGTGGTTGGGATTTGTTGAAGATGTTAGTGGAAGTGATAGCGGTGGCGGTGGTAATTGTTGTTGTTGATTTGAGGTGAATGTAGTACTTATGGTTTTGGTTTTGAGTTGAAGGTGGTAGCGGTGGTGCTTTGGAGGTGTAAGTGGTGGATTGTGGTGCTAATCTATGATGTGTGCAGATTTGTTTGTGGTAATCCTCTATGATCAAGTATGTTGTGACCAATTATATGTTAATTGTGACTTTATTACATACCTGGTCATAAATAGACAATTTTGATCCCATTTAGTCACTGGAAAAAAAAAAATTGGTCATAGTTAGTCACAAATAACACAGGTGGTGGGGTGTGGATGGTTCTATGGGATTGGTGTAATCTCCAGGAGAGGTTTTCAACTTCTGAAAGTTTTCTAGGCATGGATGGGATGGGGTGGGATATGTGGTATAATGTATGTCAATTGTATATATATCTAAACTATATTATATAGAAAGAAAAATATATATATATATGTACATATATAGTGTGTAATATTTTTGACAAGTTTGTTAGTTTTGAAAATGTCGCAGTTATAGTATAGTAGTTATGTATTGTTCCCTTTTAAAAATTAGGCCTACAATTAAATAAATAATTGGGCTAAAAATTAAAATGAAAAATTAGCTTTAGAAATTGGGCTGGACTGGCCAAGCAATATTGATTGTTGATTGGCTATAGACTAAAATTAAAACCATTTTTCGTTTAAGTGGAAATTACACCCCTTACATACAATTTAATAAAATTTCAAATATTACTGTGTAATATTTTTTTTTCCAAAATTACTTTAAAACTGTAGTAAAAAAGAAATGGGGAATATCACTAACTCATTCATGATAATCCATTATGGGCTAATTTTACTCTACCAAATACGTCTCTTACTACAATTTGCCCATATTCAATTAATTGTGTTATTTCATGATCAGATTTACAACACAAAATCAACAGCATGTAATTTTGAATTGATGTAACACAATGAATGCCCAAATTCAGAATATGGAATGATTTAGGTTGTAATTATTTTTTAATTTATACATACACAGTCGAACAGGGGGTCCTAAGAAAATCCAATCACAATTTTAATATCATATACATACATGCCACCGTATATTTCATTCAAGTCAACAAAAAATGAGGATACCGTGTATGAATTGTGAAACCATACTAGTATGACAAATTGGAGTTGGAGAATCTAAAAGTCAAATTGAATATATATATATATATGTTTGGAGGAGGGTTTATGGAGAAGATAAGTAAAAGAAACAATTATTGAAAGTAACCAATATATTGAAAAACGATTTTGATATTACAGTTTTGATAGAAAGCAAAAAATTACAAATAATTTTGAGACTTTTCTAGAAGTGGAATTTCTCCCGCAATTCTCAACTTGAGGAAAACAAATGAAGTGCTCTCTCATTTATAGCTGAAGAAATCCGGACTTGAAATTGTTTTGAAGTAAATTGAAGAATCTTGTCTTTCGGTGATTGAACTCTGCTTTTGTATCTGCTGTCTGCCACTTTGAAGAATCTTTGAAAACTTTCCCTTCCTTCTCGACTTTTTGAAAAAGCTGATGACTTTATTAAAAGGTAATAAAGCTGCTTTTGTCAAGTCTTCTTTTTGAGTGTCGGCAAGGCAAGTAAAAAGAGTTTATTTGCTGGCAAGCACATCTTGAAAATCATTTCTTTTGATTTATGATCCCTGTATTCTTTAAGTTCATCAAGAAAGCTGGGTCCATGTAGTCATTTTGCAGGGGAATTCTTTTGAGTTTCTTCTTCAATAAGTTCATCAATATCATACCCAAAGCACATGTTTTCATTGCTTTGTTCATAATCTTCTGAATTTGAAGGAGAATTTTTTATCCTGATTTTGAACTTGATCTTTTTGAAGATGCTTTAGCAAGAGCTACAATTTTTCTGAAACTGCTTGAAGTTCTTCGGAGTAGAACATTGATTAAACATTGCCAATAATCTAGATTTTTCTGTTAGAAAATCGGCTTTTTTGTCAGCTTCCTTTTGAGAAATTTTTGGGATGCCAAAATTTCTTTGTTCTTGAATCCATGAACTGACTGCTTTTGGACAGCAATTTGTTTCGTGGAATTTTGACCACCATTTCACTTTGAAACGTTGAACAATTCTTTTGATGTACGTTTGATACTCAATGAGAGTTTGATTCTAGATTAGAAAGAAATCCCAGCAAAAAATCCATGAAACTTTGAGACAATTAGCGAATTGGAACAAAAGTTCTTGAGGCTTCAAAAACATTTTTGCCTCTTTTTTGAAATGTTTGAAACCTTGACGAGTGAGTCTGGGTAAAACTGTCTCGTCAATTCCAAAATATTCAAACCAATTTTGAAACCATTTTGAAAAGTTTGATGGGCAATTTTGATAAAAAAGGATAAATCAGGAATGAGTCACTGGTATAAAGAAAAATACATTGAACCACGCCACTTTGTAGTCCAAGTAATTGAATTTTTACTCTAATGAATCTATTTTTAAAATATTCATCCGTTTTTCTTCCCAATGGTGCAGTCCCCAGTCTTCGTAAGACCAAACCCTTTGGATAGAACATTTTGAGAAATTAATATGTTTGGATTTTTTGTTGTTTGGAGTATGAGTAATAATAGCAGATCATGTTTTGACAAGGATTGCTTCATAACACTCCCTTGATTTCTTGATGTTTGAAGGTAAAATTTGGAAATTTTGAGGAAAGAAATCTTGAAGATGTTCTTCTAAAGAAGAATATCTTTGAGCTCATGATGTTTCCATCTCAAAAACGGGTAATTGAATAGATTTGGTAAAGTACGAAAGTGATTTTTGAGGGTTGATTTCTGGGAGTTTTCCAGAACCTATTTGAAGGGCTTTTCTGTAGTTTGAGGATTTTTGTTCTGGAATTGTTTGAGCAGGGTTTTGAAAGGTTTTTGATGCAAGAGTTGTATTTTGAGAATAAGAGGATGCCTCTTTCGATCCCGAGTGGGAACCTTGAATATAGTCATCAATTAAAGCAAGAGGAATTTGAATTTTCTTTTTGTTCTTCTTGTTTCCTGAAGAACTCATAATTTCACTCTTCTTTTTCTCTCTGGAGGAATTCCCTTGTAAGAAAGTCTGCAAGAAAGTTTGAAGAACATTGTATATAAAGAATTTGAAAATCA
>CAIGRT010220851.1:0-32620 GCA_903798405.1 Fraxinus platypoda | reverse complement strand
TAAAAAAAAAAAAAGCACAGAGAAAAATAGTTTGAACTTTCAAGTTACAAGGATATTAACATAATGTCTGTCATTTTTTAATTCAAACTGTCCAAAACAAAATTCCTGGATATATTTGTTGCTTCAGTTATTGAATTATCCAGCAACATTACCTACAAATATCATTTAATTTGATATATATTGTCTTAAACTCAATGTCGATATGTGTTCATGAAAGGACACATAATTAGAAAATCCAATGGAAGTATCTATCCTTTTCGATTTACTTCATTTTATGTTTATGTAAACGAGTTGCATGTAATATACATATTTATATTTATAAACAGTGGCGGATCTAGAATTTCGAGTGAGCACGAGCGGTTGTTGACCGTCAATCGTAATAAAATATTAAAAATTAAATATAATAATTTTTTTGCTAAAACTAAACATATATAATTTTATTATATACATGGAAAATGTTCACCAAATGACATAGTTGTCAGGTTTTCTATAAATCAAAGGAAAAGTATAGATTCTAATATTTACAATTGCATTAAAACCACTAAAATAGAATATATATTATTATGTTAGATTTTGTTAAAATACTCAACAAATGTCATAATGATCAAGTACTCAACAATGTTACAGGGGGTCACGGGTTCAAATTCCCTCTCTATTGCATTAGTTTTGCTAAAAATTGTAAAACTTGAAAAATTATACAATAAATTGGTTTGAAAGGGATTCGATTCCTGAACCTCCAATTTCTATGTAAAACCTCTAACTAATTGTGTTACAAGCAATATTTGAAAATAAAATAAATCACCAAATATATAACCTAAAACTTTTATCTACCGTCAACAAAATAATTTGTTCCCGACGGATCCAGCACGGGCGGTCGTCGGGGCTCGCCGGGTGCTGTATTCGCCCCTGTTTGTAAAGAACATGCAATTTTGGGATAACAATTAATGTTGTGATAGGCACCTTAAGTTTGAATTCAAACTGAATATTCATCGATTGTTACCCTCTAAAGTTACTTATCAATTACAATAATCTCCAATATCTCAACCTGAGTAAGAAAGGGGTTCAAGAATCTATGATCTTTTATAAGGGCTAAAATCACTTATTTTGTCTTTTTTCACCCAATATTGTAGAGTGGATAGACATCTCCCTCCAAGTTGTACACAACTTTCATTGAATGTGGCTTCAGCTGAATTTTAAATATATGTGAGGATCAAATATGATATTCTATTTACTCACTTTAATTTGAGTATTGGTAAACAAGAGTTGTAATTTCACTTTGATTTGCCCCAAACCCCACCCTTGTTATTTTCAATAGACCAAAGAAGAAACATTGACATATCTTGTTTTCTACTTCCTCATTATTTTCCCTTAAAAGTTGTCCACAAATGCTTTGTTGAAAATTAGAAATCCTAATTTTACACCATCGAGAACAATAAAATCGTAAAAAGAAAATAAATACACAAAAAACGACTTGTAGATGTTCATCTTAATGTGAAACTAGATCATCTTCTGTATCTGCAATAATTCTCCATGATGAAAAAATTTTACAATAGAAAAACGGCACACTCTATTACGATTATACAATTTAACACATTGAACTTCTAACATGTTAATTAAGTGTGGTGTATACATAATAAGTGTTAATTAATAGGTCTATAGTAACATGCGGTCACTCGAGACTAGAATATTATTGCACCATGACTTTGGACTATATGGCGTGATTTTCTTTAATGGTATTGAAGGAAAAGATAGGTATATACATGAATATAGAAACTAAGAGTCAGTTCTCATGATTGTAAAGCACTTGCTTAGCCTTGTAAAGATTTTCTAGACATTTCTCTATGGGTACATGAATCTATATTGTTATCTTATCATACGTAATCATTGGTGTGTGACAAATAATAATTCCATACCATTCAATCATAAGATATTTGGTTGCTAAACCGTCTTGATCATTTACTATTATATGTCGAACCATTTAATTTAAAAGTTTAAGTGATTAGATAGTACTATGATTTTTTTATTACGTATAGACGAGATTTTTTTTCCAACAAAGCATAATGAGTGTACAATTAACTTAAATGAGTGGCGGAGAGGCTTGAACCGATAGTTTTTGCCTGTGTTGATATCATGTTATGTACAGAGAAGAGTCATTCACTATTATTTATAAAGGGTATTTTGGTTTTTTTCATTTCTAGGGCAATTTTTTGGCATATCAAATAATACAACTTGTTTGCCTAACATGATAATCTAAGAGTTTGTACTATTAAATAGCATCGCATATATATTATTTAAATATTATTTTCAAGATTCTAACTTTAGATCATTAACGTAAGATTAAAAAAAAAAAGGCAATGATCAATTTTTCAAAATCGTTATCTTTAGTTGCAGTATGTTGGTGGGATAGTATCTTGCAATCTCTTTGCTTCCGGGATACGAGTAGAAATGTGTGAGAGAGCTTCACAACATAATCATGGGTCGCAGTGAAAATTTTCATATTGGGTTTGTGGTCCTCACGTTCTCGGCCCACTTGTAGAAAAGATGAGATTCCTAAGTAAGAAGATGCGAAAACATTTGAAAAAGTCAAAAATGGAAGTTACTAGCTTTGTATATAGATGATTTGTATTATATATCATCAAAGAAATCTTTAACAACAGTTTTTAACCACCATTAAAAGTCAAAATTGTTTATTCCATATCTCTACAAGAATACTTTGTGCATTCTTATTAGATTGCAATCCAAAAGTTAGGAATAATTTGGAGGAATAACACAAATCAATTGAAGTATGGTTCTAATGATTAGATAGACAATTATTGGTCCTTGATGGGTATTTTATACCCCCATCAAATATCATACACATTTCATAAAATGTGTTTTTATAGGACACTGAATTCTCAAAATATAGGGCATCAGAGTTGGTGAGACCCCAACAAATAATTGCTGATTCTCCAAGCAGGTATCAGATCATATACTGTCATCTCCTGTAGCAAAATTCTATCCAATTCTAACGTTTCCATGAAGTCTAACATAAATGGGAAAGAGACAAGTATATAGCCCGTTGAGTGCATGTACAGGACACAGTTTGGGAGTACGCAACATGCGTTTAAGTAGACTGTATAACTAAACAAAATTTCAACCCGTTTTTATGTCCAATACTATCTAATCCTCCATATATACACCATACAGTAACTATAAATAAATAGAACAATGAGGAAGTTCAATCAGGAAACTAGAAAGTAGTCTCGAATTGTCTTTCTCTTCAATGATTTAGCACAGATGAAGGGCTTTTCATTTCAGCTTCTGGAGTTTTTCTCTAAATTTTTATTTACTTCAGAATTAAATGAAATTCTTTTCTTCTGGGATTCAGGGGTACCAATTTCGTGCATTCTACTTGATCTGGGCAAGTTAACATGGGATACATCGTTTGAAGTCCAATTTTTAGTGTCACTCTTTGTGGATAATGTTTCATCCACAAACAGCTTTCTATGTTCCATTCTTGGCAATGCCGTGACTCTCTTCCGAATTGAGGGTGGAGATATTGTGTTTGAATAACAACTGCTCTGGATGTTCCAAAAACAAATCTAACAAAGATTTGAAGGAAATAAGATGCAGAAATCACAATAAAAGGATGCACTCTCACCAACATGAATAAGGGGTTAAAACTATTTTTCCAACTTAGTGATTGACTTTCACTTTTATTTGGGGTTAGGCACGCCATGTCTCCATTAGTTATGTTAATGAAAATGATGTGGCTTGTGGAATTGATGATACGGCTTATGGAAACAATGATGTGGCATTAGAAACTGATTTGGTTGAGAAGTCGCATTGCAAAGGACAAATATAGTGAACATCAGTGAGTTAACAGATTTTAATGCCACATCATTACTTCTGTTAAATAATTTACAGGGACAAGCAGTGTCTAAACTGAAATAAACGCGAAAGTTGAGTGACTTAGTTAAAAGAAAAAAAAAATGATCAAGCAAAATGATACTAGTGATAACAGTGTTTTTAACCCCAAAATAAGAGTTAGTAGGAATATAGTATCAGTTGGATATGCTTAATTTGTTGTGTATCTTACTGTCAAAGCATCTGAACAGGTTGCAACTTTCCCTATCTCTGATGGGCACCTGGAGGAAATATATTTTGAGAAATTTGATTAGAGTTGTAGCAGTGAAGGTTAAAGCATCATAATCGTTTTTGCTAGAGAGGATTGGATAGCAATCGACAATATCAAAGTCTGCTCTATAGACGAGCAAGTCATAAGGAATGCAATGCAGAACTCATAGAACTCACTATTTTGTTATGAGGATTCTATGACAATGGAAGTGTTCAAAGTGACAACAATAAGTATAGGCGCTTGTTATGCGAAGCAAGACTAACCTTTGCACTTGACTCATAATAAGGGCATGCCTGAGTAACTGGACCTTTGAGATGCCTTGTGTCCCAGAACTTAATTACACTGAAATTAAAGGGGAAACGAATATAAAATTATCAATATCGTAAGATAGTAATAAACCAGATGAACTTAATCATCTATATTTTCAAGCATTACAAAGTTTCTCAGGAACCTGTCAACTGCTCCAGCCATAGCAATAGAAACTTCATCTTTAAGATAAAGAACATATGTGATGCTCATGGATTCAGCCTAAAAGAACTGAAGGTTAGTAGGGGAATGAATGTTGAACATTAGAATAAATAAAATTATTCAGACCTTTCCACGCCTGAGCCGTCTTCGACCACGAGAAAGATGAGCCTCGTGGATAGTAGTAATTGGCCTGATAAGGCAGAAAAACCATGATTATCATCAAGTGTTCAAGATATATCCATCAGTTTGATAATGGTGCGGTATCTTTGTTACAAATTCGTTCAATAACAGTTCTTGATATCAAATTGTTTTCAAAATTAAACCAACAGTGTGGCTCTTTCAAGAAACAGATAGAATAAATACTTTAACACAATTCTAATGCTATAACGTACTCAACCTCTAACATGAATGTAGACACTTAAGATACACAAAGCTTATGAGAGGTAATATCTGAGCACCTTGTGTCCCTTAGATCAAACGACCCATCTCTTGAACCAGACGCAGGTCTGTTAAAAAAGTTACATCAGTCGCATTATATTGAGAAAATGTTTGGAATATCAAATTAGAGTGATTTATATCTCTCACCTATGATGAGGGCCATTCTTTAAAAATAAAAAAATAAAAATCAATCAGACACAAAGTGATGATGCATAAGGGAATGACAAAATCATAACCTTAATCTGATTAGCAGGATGGGAACTAATAACTTCACGCTTCCAGTGTTGCCCATTAATGCTCTGATGCATTTCTTTTCTTGTGTATCCCATACCTTGATCTGTTCAATCGTCCATTAACGTGCAATGAGTGGACAAGTTGTCAAACTGAATGAAATAATTCATTTATGCTTAGTTCTTCATTTCTTGCTTTAAATGGATATTGTAGTGGAGGAATATCGCATCTTTTAGGATTTAAAGGAAAACTTAAAATTGGAATTGCCATATAGTACAAGAAGTCTTTTAAAACTCTATTTAATTCTGTAAATGTGATCTAAGCACTGAGGAAATTAAAATATAATTTTTTTGAAGCAAGGTCACTCACACTTTGATCTCCTTATGCTGTCAATAAATTCGTGTCCTCCTGGAGAAACTGGATCAGTTAGTTCTTGTGCTGTAAGCAATCTATACCGAATAAATAAACTCAGAACACCAGTTAAATTCTTCAATTCAAATTCTATTAGAATGTCCTACACTGTGCGGACTGAATCTATGGTGAAAGCAACTGACATTCTAGTTTCATATTAACAGTATTTATTTTCATCAAATTTTGAGTTAGTACTAGAAAAATTATAAGTGGTGAAAGATAGTTGAGAGCTAGAAATGTTAACGTGAAACAAGACTACAAGCTAAAAAGTGGAAGTGATATCAGTCCCTTTGGTTTGCACAACCTTAAGAGATTTTATCAAAAATTATGTACAAAAGAATATGAGAATAAAAGAATGTCTTAGATAGAATATTTGTGTAGACCCGTAGAATTTTGACTTCACAAGAGTGAAGTAATCCGATAGAATCAGCTTTCAGAATCATCAGTGAACAAAATTTAAGTCCTGAAGCTATTGCAAAAATAGAAATTTCCTATGACCTTTACAAAAGAGATAGTTTTGTATTTAATGCAAGCGACAGAAAATGTATTAGGAACAAGGAAACCTTTTTAAAATGCCATCTTATGGTGCATGGGATGTTTATGGTTATATCACTAGATTCAGAATAGATAAATGGCTTTAAATATGTCTAGTTCTAATTCAAATGCCATAATTTCATATTAGGGATGATTAATATGTTCTTTTTATCCACCATAGATTTTGTAATAAATAATGCCCACTACCCTTTGCATTAACTTTATACAGGAAAAGATTCAACAGGCAAATAATCCTTTTATTAATTACATTACACGAGGTAGTACTTTAATTTCTGGAACATGTTGCAATGACAATCAGCATGATCATGAGTGCAATGCACTTTGAAATCAAATTGAAACACTTGTGAGAATACAAAGCTGAGATATATAGGCACCTTGATCCAACATATATCAAATATGGCATTATCGTGAGCAAACCACTCCGACACCTTGGCTTTTTCTGCAAATATATTTGCAACAATAATTAGCACCTTGAACTGTTGAACACCATATTAATGATCTTCGAATGTGGAAAATATAATTCACCTGCACTTTCTTCATAATGTGAGGAGTCCAGAACCTTCTACCTTGTACTGTACAGTCCAATATAACCCTCCTCATCGGTGAGGGCAAGAGTGTGAGGATTTTTAATTTTCAGCAAATCGCAAGAAAAATGACAATCCAACAAATCTTTTGGCTGAAGCTCAACTTGATGCAATTCAATACTTTGACACAGTTTTATTGACGAACTGAATGTACATTACCACTTTTCCATTTAAAAATGTATCAGTAAAACTTCCGAAAAAGGGTATTTTCCATCCAGTTTCGACAATGTCCAAAGCATCAACTACGTCTAAACTTCAACGTCTAGTCGTCTACGCATAAATTAATCGCTATAAAATAAACACTGATATTGACCTTGCAGAAAGAGAGAGCCAATGGAGGTGATGGATCGCCGCCGTGCTATACAGCAACGACCCGAATGGAGCCAAATCCTGGGAATCGTTGCCCGTGTAATTGGGTCGTTTTCTTACAGAGTAAAACACGGGCACTGTTACATAAATAAACACCAAAAAAATAACGATTTCATGTTCTTCCGGACACTGATAAAGCTAAGCAGTACCTCGGAATCCATTGAGTCCTCTCGATTGGATATCTTGGAAGAAGGATTGCCGATTGAAAGTCTCCATTGTGTTGTTCTTGGTGAGAGAGAGAGAGGTAGGAGTTGACGAAATTGAGGGTTTTGAATTGGGTGATTTTAGTAAAGGTTTTAATTTGGCGGGAAGTTTTGAAAATTTTAGTTTTATATTGTATTTGTAGGGCCCATTCTCATTATTGTAGAATGAGAATGAAAAATATAGCCGTTATTGGGTCTCACACAAAAGATAGAAATTCAAAATTGATGGCTTGATGTGATGGATAACGGTCATATTTTTCATTTTTTATGAATGAAAAATGAAAAAAAAACGGAGGCTTATTTTAAGATTTTGCTACATGTACATCAAAATTTACATAACAGATTATACAATATAACATGACACTGTATCATTTGTCAATTTAAAATACAATCAACTTTAATTAAAATACAATAAATTTAATTCAATGAATTTTACAATGAAACACACAATAAATTTAATTAAAATTTGAATTTTGATAAATTTAATTTAATGAATTTTACAACAAAACACAAAATAAATTTGAATTTTTCAAATGATGAAAATAGTTTAAAATTCTACAAAGTATGTTAAAATTTGTGTTTGGTGAGTATTAAAATGAGAGAATGCATTTTTTTGATGTGATGTAATGGGGAATATGTTAGAATACATTTTTTTGGTTGATGTGATGGAGAATATGTGGTTGAAAAAGAAGAAAAAATTATTGATGTGATGGAAAATATTATTTTATTGAAGAATGTGTGGTTGAAAATGAGTAGAAGAATGAGAATGAAAAATATAACGTGGCTCAAACATGGGATAAATTTAAGTATTGTGTAATCGAGTAATCATTTCTCATGGAATCGACAATTCGGATTTGTTTGTTCACTTTTTTATTTTTATGCGACATGTGGGATTGTGGTACATATTTTTTAACGAATATTAGGTCAATGTCATTTTTATAAATTTAGTGAACGAAATTCGATCACCTTAAAGTTTAATGAACGTTTTTCAAAGTTTAATGTAGCCATCGAAACGTGACAATATGTTAACAGCGTGACGAAACGCCACATGTGCATTCCGTTAGCTACGTCACTAATTCCGTTAAAAATTTGAAACCAATACGAAAGTAGCAAGTAATGTTCCACCTTTTGATAAATTTAGATAAAACTCCACGTCCTAAATTTAGATAATGGCGAAACCGCGAAAGGGCATATATACATATTCTTCCCTGCACAACAGATCTATGCAAAAATTCCATACAGAAATCAAGTGAGCTCCTTTTTTCACCCTCTGTATACAGATTGACGTGTACCTAAATTATTGATAATACTATTCTGGACTATAATTGATGGACTCTATCCCTCACAAACTATACAATGTGCAATTCATGAGAGATTTACGGTTCAATAAGATCTCCCAATTTGAATATATTAATCGTAATCGATGCCTATGTAAATATTACTAGCTTTTCAGTTTGGTCATTTCAATTTCTCTGTGATATATTGATAATAATAGGGCACTATTCATTTCATTTTCTGCGGTATTGTTCTTCCAGATTTGCATCTATTGATGGAAAGTACGTGATCTATTGATCCACAAGAAAATAGCTATCTGTTTATAACACTCTAAATATAAGGATTACATACTGAAATACTGCACACCATATGCAAATCTAGTAATGTGTACAAGAATAATCAAACAAACTAACAATACCTTTTCGGCTTTTCCACAATCAAGCACAAACTTTGAAAATTCAGAATACTTTGCACTGTAGTTGAACTGATAGAACTTATTTAATATTCCTCAATTTCTTTTGGCGGTGGTGGCTTTGGATGAGAGGACTTACCGGTGATGGCCTTCTTTACCTTGGCAATTGAGTGCTTCATTTTGGATCCTACTCCTGACAGAATGTTATGTGATTTCTTATGAGCAATTTTGGTATCCACGTCTCCTGCATCCACCATGACAGGAGCTTCAGAGCCCAAGTCAGATATTTTCTGTTCGTTTGATTCCTCGTGACCGCATTTTTCCTCTTCATGTTTGGCCTCTTCTGTTTGTCCTGCCTTCAGCTCTTCTTTCTGTTCTGCTAACTTTCTTCCTTCAGCATGATGATCGGCCATTTCAGGGGATTCTTTCAGGGAGCCCTGAAGAAGGTCTGATAATGAAGGTTTAGCTATCTCTGTGGATGCAGACTTATTAGTTGATTCACTTGTTTCGTCAGTTGTTCTTTCCTCTTGACCACATTTTGCTTCCTCTTGCTCAAGTCCAGAAGGTTTTCGTATTTCAACTTCAGCCTGAAAAGTTTCTGTAGTGTCCTGTTGCAGCTGTGGTATGTTTTTGTTTTCAACTGCTGAATTGAAAGTGTCCGTATTCTTGGTAAGATCTGCATCTGTAATTATTTGCTTATCTGATTCATGTACGGGGACTGCATCTAGGTTTCGTGCGACCTCTGTGACATCAATACTATCGACTCTTTCAACACACAATTCAACATCAGCCTGTGTTCTTTCCATGTCTGAATATTTGAAATCTGATAAAATGGGTAGCTCATTGTGTTGAGTTGGGGTATTTTTATCTTTAGAGTCTTGTGCTGCCTCACTTGCAGAATCCTGAAGCATGTTGGATGGAGTGACCTTATCGGATGCCACATGATTGTTATTTACTATAAACTCATTGCAATTATCAACGGTTACTTTTTCTTCTTCACAAATTGCATCTTTAGCTTCTGAGACAGCATCTGAAGAATTTCTTTGTTGCTGTTTCTCTTTTTCCTGCCTGAGAGTTGCTGGCACTGGATCCTGTTGAATTCTATCAAATTCTTTTCCGCAACTTGAATCCTTTTGTTCTTTGCTCTCATTTGGATCCATCTCTGCTAGATTTTCTTTATTTGATAGTGCAGTGGATCTTTCATCCAACTCTTGCATATCCCCAGTTATATTGCTGGCTTTTTGAAGATCCACCGGACCAACTTCCTCTGTTTCTCCCATTTCAGAAGCCTGGATGTTGGGTAGATGAGGTAAGTGCTGAAGTTTGACGAGTTGATCCTGAATTTCTTGATCTTTAACTGCTACCGACATTACTTCTGCAGATCCCTGCACGATTTTTGATGTTGAAATGGCGCATTGCATGGAAGTGGATGTCTCTATCATTTCTTTGTAATCATCATTGTCCTTTCCCTCTTCTCCATATTGTACTCCCATTGTTTCCTGCACATCACTGGAAGCAGTTCCAGCTTTTGATTCATGCATTTCAGCATTGACTGTTATTGCTTCAGAGTCCTGTTCCATTGGTTGAATGTCTTCGCTTACTGTGGATATTATGGCTTCTCCACTTTCATTTGGAGATATTGCTTCAGAAATCTCACTTTTGGTTGTGCCAGTAAACATTTTCTCTAGTATTCTAATATTTGTGGAGTTTTCATTGTCTTTTCCAATACCCAAGACCCCATCACCATGTGATATTTCTGATGTGTCCTTGCTGTGAGATGAAAAATCAGGCTTCTCCTTTTCATCTTCAGTTTTTCTGCTACAAGTATCAGCTTCACCCACTATAACCTCTCCTTCTCCTTCTGAAAGCATTACTTGTTCCTGCAACAGACCTCTGGTTATTAGTAGTTATTGCTTATGATTCAGTTTGATGGTGGCAAAGTTTTTATATTTTACCTCGTCCTTTTCTTGCACTCTGTTGGACATGCAAACTTCATATTTCAGTTGCTTGTCTATTTTGAATTGATGCTGGTTTTTGTCCTGCCTTTCGTCACTTTCTTCATCTCCTAAAGATTCAGAGATGGTCAGCTTCTCATCTTTTCTTTCAGCGCCCTCTTTCTCTCGCATAACAATTTTTTTGTTATCTTCACAAGTCTCGATGGTTTCATAGATCAACTTTGTAGGTGCAGCTTCAGATATTATATTTTCAATTTCCTGTGTTTTTCCTGCAGCTGTATCTCCCATAGGAGAAAAATTGATGTTTCTATTTTGTAGTCCTGTATCCTCGTTAGCTCCTGTTCTATCCTCGCCATGCTCTAGAAATGCTACTGCTGAGCTTTTAACCTATATGACGAAAATCATATACAAAAATTAAAATCTAATGAGGAATAAAAAGCCTATTTAGGAGAATTTTATTTTTGTGAATTATTTCTGTTAGACTCCAAAAAACAACATGATATCGAGTCCATGATATTTATATGTAGAACTCTTCTAAGTTGCAACTTATTCTTGTAACTGACCGAAGAAGACAAAATAATAGTGAAAGAGAGAAATAGGATTATTTATCTTTTGGAATTTTCCACCTACTGAAAACTGTGCAATCAGAGGTTATAAGTGGTATACAAGTGTAATGTATCAGTCTGAACTCTTCACTTAATACCTCTCTTTCAGTCTCTACATTTCCCTCCTCTCTTACATGGAGGATTTCATCAATTGATTCCTTTGGCTCTTCAACAGCCTTGTTTTCAAATACAATAATTTCGCTGACATTCTCATTGACATAAGCCTCTTCAAAATTTTCAGACACCTGCATAATGTATGAAACTTGAGCAATATAGAAGAAAATATTGTTGAAGGAAATATAATAACTTTTACTTTTTCTCTGACCTTTTCATTTTCACACTTTATGGCTTCTTCCGTCTTTACTTTTGGATCTTCTTCTGGCTTTTCCTCACCCTCTTGGCATCTTTCTGGGATTGTTGCTTCCGCTGGAGATCCAAGTTGACAATCCTCCACAGCTTCATCTTCATCCTTGATCTACTTTTCCCCTATCCTCAATTAGTACATTTAAATACATATAATAATCTATCAGACATAAAGAATGAACAAATATATTCCTAAACCTTTTCACTTGGCATGTCGATTTTCTTGCTTTCATTTGATTCAAAAATTTCCTCAGCTCCAATTTTCCCAGCTCTTATTTCTTCTTTTGCAGCCTCAAGATTCTCTTCCTCTGATTTCATCTGTCCTCCTGTGATTACTTCAAAACTTTGAACTTGGGTCTCAGATCCAAGAACCTTTTCCAGCTTATCTGGCTGAAGAAATTCTGAATTAGAATCAACAAAATTATCAACTTCCTCCTTTTTTGTACTATTATTCAAACTGTCCTCATCTTTCGATATCTTGTCTCCGTGTTCTATGTTTTCCTCATCTGCATATTCAACTTCGTTTGATTCTGATTTTTTGTTAACTGCACTTCCAGTGTCTGCATGCTGGGCTTCAACTGTTTCGGATTCAGGTACTGAGACAGCATCTTCTGCAACCCCTTCACTCTCAACTTCTTGACCTTCTAGGTCATCAGAAGTTGTATTGATGATTTCTGGAGTTTCATCATGTGAATTAGTACGCTTTTCATTGTCACAAATTTCCCCCACTCTCGTTTCTTTCTTCATCACAGTAATCGGTGTAGTATCAGTATTGTCGTTGAACTCATTTGCTTCTCCTTCAAATTTGAAGTTAAGATTCTCATCTGGGGCTTCAGACACTGATCCAGTGACATCCATGTCTCTTTCCTCTACCAAGGTCAGGGCTTGAGAACCAAAGTCTGACGTTTTCAGCTTTCCTGCTTCCTCCTCTTCCTCTTTCTCTTCCTGCATTTTTTCTCCTTTGTCTTCAATAGGTTCTGTTTTCTCCACATGCAACTCTTCTTTGTTGATTGTTAGCTCTCTGTCTTTAGTAGAGTGATCTTCCACATGTGAGGTTTCCTCATAGTTTGCTTCGTCTACCACGTTTTTATCCAATGCTGGTAGAGATGCTACCTCTAACTCATGCATCACTTCATTGTCATCAGAACTAGCAATGCACAATCGAGCATCCTTTTGTGTTATTTCCATGTGTGAATCAATGGTTTGTGCTAAAATGTGAATGCCTTCGTGTTGATTCACTGTTTCTTTTTCTTCACCCTCCTGCAATGTCTCTGTACTAGATTCCGGAAGAGGGTTGGAATGTGGGATTTCATCTATTGCCACAAAGCTGGAACTGGCCACTATCTCTTTGCAGTGATCATTAATTCCTTTTTCTCCTTCACTATTTACCCCTTTTGCTTCAGAGACAGTGTCAAAAGCATTTCCTGTTTGTTGTTCTTCTATTTCCTCCAGAAGAATTATTGAATCCTGTTGCAGTAATTCCACTTTCTCTTTTGGATCTACTTGTACTGTGTTTTCCTTATATGAACATGTGGTGGAATCTTCTAAAACTTGCACATCCTGGGTATCTGTCCTTTCATTTAAAGTGTTTGATTCACTATTCTCCTCTGTTGCTTTAGATGCCAAACTGATCGTGTTGGGAAGTTTCTCATCTATTGACATTTTTGTGACAGACAATTCTTCTTGCTTCCGATTGAGATCATCAAAAATGTCCTGAGTTATTTTTTCTTTAATGTCGTCCAAATTTGTTTGAGCTAGATTCTTTATAGAGCTCCAACCTTGGCCCTTTTCCTGCTTGACAGAGAATTTCAAAATTAGTTATCATAATAAGAAGCAGAGACAAGTGTATCTGGCTGTCAGAAAGAAAAAATAGGTCTGTGTACATTATTTTGAACTCACCTCTTGAATTGCTACTTCAATTGCGCACATTTTCGGGTTGCCTGCTTCATCTTCTTCCTCTTTGTCTTCTTGCAATTTTTCTCCTTCATCTTGAATAGGTTCAGTTTTTTCTACATGCAGTTCTTCTCTGTTGATTGTCAGCTCTTTCTCTTTAATAGAATGATCTTCTGCTTGTGAGGTTTCCATGGAATAAATCTGAAGAATATCAGGTGGTGAACCTTTAGCTATCTCTATTGATGTGGACTCCTTTCTTGATTCTATTGTCTCACCAACAATTATTTTCTCTTGTACGCAGTTTGCATCCTCTAGCTCTCCTTCCGCAGGTTTCGTATTTTTTACATCAGTTTGGAATGTTTCTGATGTATCTTCCTGTTGCAGCTGCTGAATATTCTTGTTGCTGGTTGAATTATCAGCAAATTCACTCTCCTTAACTTCTGCTGCTTCTACCATGTTCTCATCTGATTCCAGTAGAATGGCCGCCACAAATTTCTCCATTTCTCCAGTGTCTTCAGAACCGTCTGTGCTTGCAACACACCATGGAGCATCCTTTTGTGTTATTTCCATGGGTGAGTCTTTGGTGTGTGCTAAAGTGTGAAGGTCATCCTGTTGTTTTTCAGTTCCTTTATCTTCACCCATCTGCACTGTCTCTTTTCTAGACTCCTGAGGAGGGTTGGATGGTGATATTTCATCAAGTTCCACAAAGTTGGAACTGTCCGTTATCTCTTCGCAATTGTCAGTAGTTCTCTTTGCTCCTTCAAAATTAACTCCTTTTTCTTCTGAAATGGTGTCAGAAGCATTTCCTGGTTCTTGTCCTTCTATTTCCTCTAGAACAGTTATTGGGTCCTGTGGTATTGATTTCATTCTTTCTCCATATGGAACCTGGTGTTCTGGGCTTTCTTTGAGATCTACTTGTACTAGGTTCTCCTTCGATGAAAATGTGATGGAGTCATCTAGCAATTGCACTTCCTCAGTATCAGTCTTGTCATGGAAGCTACTTGGCTCGTGATCAATTTTGTAATCACTATTCTCCTCTGTTGCTACAGGTGCCAAGCTGGTCATATTTGCAAGTTTCCCATCTTCTGGCATTCTTGTGACAGATGATTCTTCTTGCTCGTGATTGAGATCTTCGGCAATGTCTAGAGTAAATTTTCCTTCTGAGACAGCCTCAGATGCATTTCGTGGTTGTTCTTCAATTTCCTCCAGAACAGTTATTGTGTCCTGTTGCATTGTTTCCACTTTTTCTCCACATGGAACCTGGATATCTGTGCTTTCTTCTGGATCTACTTGTACTAGATTTTCCTTTGATGAATCTGTGATGGCAGCATCTATCACATGCACATCCTCAGCATCAGTCTTGTCATGGAAACTACATGGCTCGTGAACAATGTTATAATCACTATTCTCCTCTGTTGCTTCAGATGCCAAGCTGGTCATATTTGCAAGTTTCTCATCTTTTGGCACTTCTGTGACAGATGATTCCTCTTGCTCCTGGCTGAGATCTTTGGCAATGTCTAAAGAAATTTTTTCTTTACCATCATCTGAAAGAATTTCACCTAGATTCTTTATGGTACTTGAATCTAGGCCCTTTTCCTGTTTCATTGAATATTTGCAAATTAACGATATTGAAGAGAAGAACAGACAAGTGCTTCTGGCTGTCCGATACACAAAAGGTTTGCTTATCATTAGTTTTGACTCACCTCGTGCATTGCTACATCAGCCAAAGTTATCATCTGAACATCCTCGGGGCAACCTTCTTCCTCAATTTGTTCTTTAATTTTCCCTCCGCTATCAGCATTCTCATTCTCTCGCTGCACCTGTAGAATCTTTGAAAAATAAATATTGTTGGGTGAGAATGCTTAGGAATAATTTAGTTTGATGATGAAAGCCAGGGCTTGTATTTTGACTGACCTCTTCAGACAAACTGCCATCCGTTATTATCTGGTTACAATTTGGTGCTCTATCATTTGGATCATCAGCCCCTAACTGGATTTCCTTTTCACAACTTGCTTCTCTTTGGCTGCTTTCAAAATCTTGCTCAATTATTTTTTCTTCTTGTTCAGTGGTGTTATCACTTTCATGAGCTTTCTCAACTCCCTGAAGTATGACAATTAATTGGTTTTCAAAATGCTGAAACTGGGGAGATGGTAAAATCAAGTACATAAACGCGTGTAGGTTTTCTACCTGTATCGAGTCAACATGCTGCCTGCCATCCGGTTCGCGTTCCCTTCCATCATCATCTGTATCCACTTTACCATCCAGAGAGTGTTGGGAGATTAGTATTTCTCCAATCGACTCGTTCTTTTCTTCCGTAGTCTTGATGCCATCATCTACCACCGCAGTGATAGTATTTTCAGGGTTGCTTTTGTTACCTTGGAGCTCAATCACTAGTTCCGAGGTAGAAGGGGGTTCTTTGGTAGGCTCAACTGATTCTAGATCCTGCATCACATAGGATAAAAAATTGCATTGTTATAGGTTCATGTACCTTTACGATAAAAGAAAATATGGTTTGAGTTTCAATGTCAATTTGATTTATCATCCGTAAGCTACTTGGGTTACGTGCATGTTTGTTATATTGTTAAAGCTTAAATTTTAATTAAAGTTGGTCAAATATACTTTTTATCTATACATTTCGTTTCGTAGGACTGACAACTTATTACTTGCACATTCTGTACGACCCACTACATATAAGCACATAAAAAATTAAGTTATGCCAATCGTGCACATTTACCAAAGTCATAGAAAAGGTACAAGTATTTGAAATAGAATTGGACTGTCACCAAACGTCTCTCAGTGGTACTTTGATTATTAGTGAAAATGAACATCATGAATCTGTAATTACAATTAAAAAATCCCCCTTCCAATTCATCAAATTAATGTCTCTTCAAATCAAATGAGATTTAACAATTGGTCTCTGTTGGTTATTATGGGTTAAGAGTAACACAACTTCGTGAATTTATATTAAATATACAACAGCAACACTTTTCCAGATTCATGCACAAGAGAATTCCTGATAGGCATGGATATGAGGCAACTTTAATTTGATGCTAAATTAAGAGCATGTTTGGCTGACCTTAAAAAGTTCACTTATAAGTAAATTTGCGTAACGGAAATGAGGCTTAAATAAATACCTTTTTATTGGTTAAAGTTTATATAAGTTATGTATTTTGAGAGTAAGAAAAAAAATATATTAGAAATAAGTAATTTTTTCACTTAAAAGTAAGAAAAAAAGTAATACAAATATTTAGAAATAATTACCGTTTTCTGAAAAGCTTAGCAAACATGATCTAAATAACCCTCACAGTGATGCCATATCCCATATCTAGTGTATGTTTTTATGGTACTTGGACGCATTGTATTATAAGTATTCTTCTATGATTGATATGTTTCGTAATCAATTTCCTGCTATAACTTAAATAAAGATGCAATCAGATGATTATGCTTTTGTTACCTTTTCTGTCATGCTGTTCATACTGTTGATGTCCAAATATTCGATTCTGTTTTCGTGTTCTGTCTTTGATTCCAACGCTGGTTTCTGAGTGTCAAGAGTTTCCTCTAAGAAGTCATCAGAATTTCTGGCAGGGACTTCTTGTCCTACAATATCCTTTTCTGTGTCTATATTTTCAGTGGTCTTTTCAGCTGATGAATTTGAGATGATACTTGAACCCTCAATGTTTTCAGAATTGTCATCTTTTGACTCATTGCCTGAGACTGGCAAAAAGTTTTGTTCTTCATATGAAGGATTGTATGACTCTCCAAGGTTCAGTTCCAATGTGTTGTGTGAAACATTACCAGCAGCGGCAACCTGATCATTACATTTTGATAATGCAGCCTGAGTTTCATTCTGTACTTCATATTTTGTTATTTCTCCAGTGTCAGTTTCATCAGCTTCATTTCCCTCCGTTGTTAAAAGATTCACGTCTCTGTTTCCGCCCAAGTTGGAGATGCTATCATTTTCAGATTTGATATCTATGCTTTCTGTATCTTTCTTATCTGGTTTACTAGTTGGCATTCCCAGTTTTTCAGAAGCCAGATCATTTTCGTCAAGCTGTAATTTGTCTTGTAATTTAACTTCTTCTAATTTGGGATCTTCTGTTCCTACTGTGACTGCCAACTCTGGTGTAATTATGATGTCATCTCTACTTCCCTCAGAGGGCAAGTTCTGGGCAGAATCTAGGTAGTCTTTTGACCACATATCTTGTTCCTCTGATTGAATTGATCTCTTAATGATACAGGTGGTACTTGATTCTTCCTCATCCAGGGTTTCGGCTTTACTGTCCTCTGAGAAATGCGTGCCTTTAAAATTCTCTCCCGTGCCTTCTTTCTCTGTGTTTTTGATCTGTTAAATGCGAAAAATGAAGTTGACAACTAGAACTTGGAGGTCAAAGTTAATAAATTTAGACCAAATGAAAATTTTATTGCTTCTGACCTCTTGTTCTGATATAATCACATTCCTTTCATCTTTGTTCAGGTTTTCATCTAATTTGTTTTCTGTGATTGCTGGAGATGGATCAACTACATTGAGTACTTCCCCCGTGCTCAGTTCTGCTTCCACTATTTCTTTGCTTTCCTATGTAAGTTGGAAGGCAAAAGTAAACAAGCAGACAAGAAAAGCATCATGCCATGTACTGGAATGAATGATAAGTGACGTCAAGTTCACCTCGTCTTCCTGAGAGATCTCTTTGGCACTGTTTTCTTCTAGTGTTTCTGTGAAGTTGTCCTTGAATCCATCAGTTTCCATCATTATCTGCTTGTCCGTATCCTGGCTTTGAAGTCTTCGCTCGAGTATCTTTTGACAAAATGCGTCCATCCATGGAGATAAAGTCAGTGGTAAGACAAATTAGTTCTGCATTTGTTTTAATCAAGTTTGTAAAGTGGAATGAAGTAATGATCTATTGGTGTATTCTTTTACCTTTAAGCATTCCAACTTAATCACATTTGACACATTGGTTTCATTTACTCCTGATGAGTTAGGGCATGATGAGAGGATTGCTTGCTACTTTTAGGAAAACAAGGTGTGTGGCTGTGTGCCATACACAATCTGTATTTTGATTTTGTGATTTCGCTGTAAGCGCGTTCTTCTACATCTATGCTTACATTGACTTGACTGGTGAGTATATAACTTGGCCTAGGACAACTATGAAAGTTAAATATTGACGATGCCATCTCTAAGAACAACTAGCCTCTTTCTGTTTAGTTTTTCTTAGATTCACTGTAATTCCTTGGTGTTCCTTTTCTTACATGTGTATCCATCTTTTCATGGTAACTAAGAAAGATCGCCTTTTTCTTGGGCTCTGTCTTTGTGTATGTGGTGGGGTTGGGGGAGATTAGAAGGCTTACTCATATTTACTACAAGGAAAGGTATCTATGAATGAAAATGGTAATACACCTGAATGAGTTGAACTATATTTATTTGCATTTAATTCAAAAGGAATGTATGCCTACAAATTATAATATGATACTCGTTCTACTTAACTCAAACTCACCTCTGTATCAGGTTCCTTTATTTCCTTTTCCTTTTCACATGGAACCCCAGTTTCTGTTTTTTCATCTGTTAAAACTGTGAAGTCCTTTGCTCCAGAATCAGCATCTATGATCTTCGTTGAATTATCCATGCATACATCATGCACTTGATAGCTGTCCTCCATCTGTATGAGGAATGGTTCTTGCTTGAGAAAAGTTGCCAAGAGATCTTTTTTCTTTTAAAGCTTGAAATCCAAACTTAATAATCATATGAGAAGATAGTCTATTGCTTAACCTCTTGACTGTGGATATCGGTTATATTCTTGTCTCCTTCAAGACTTTCTGCAATTTTTTCTTCCAGAATGGACGCTACAGGAACTTGCTTATCCCTATTCTCGTTAAATAGGATAATCTTTTTGATGTTCTCACTGGAATGAGCAACCTCAAGTTCTGTTTTCTGTTTAAAAGAGAACTGCGTTACTATAGTGTAGAAGAAGGATCAGAAGTTGCTTTCATGTACAAGCATATTATATCAAGAGAAGCTAAATTAATTTGACTTTCCAGCATCAGTAGCTCTATTTCTACCTCTTGGCAAATCTTAATCGTTTCATCAGCTGTAGCTTCTGATTGAATGGTAGCATCCTGCTCCTTGTCCATCATCTGTGTTTCAGTATCATCAGGCTTACTGGTAACCTGGCGATCATCATTCACCTACATGAACAGTACAGTGCAAATTGACTTGTAAGAAGTTGAAACTTGAAAAAGATTCAGCAGCATTTAGATAACTACATACGGTGTTTAGACCTAAGAATCTGATAAACTTATATATAGAGATTCCCAAAACCTATTATAAGTTATTATTTGACCAACAATATCATTTACCCGACTTTCTGTTTCTTTGCTCTGGTCTTCTCTTACTTCGAGCAATGCCTCGGAATGATCTTGATCTTCTGTAGTGTTAATCTGGTTGCCTTCTTCTTTAGTGACTGGATCATGGTGTGCATCTATTGATGGACCATCATTTTCATTTCCTTCTTCCGGTGGATGAGTAACATTCAAGTCATTGGTACTACAGTATGGAATGGAACCACCAGCCTCCTCATTTGGATCAATAGTTGCAACATCCTGCAGAAAGAAAACATCATTCACTATCTCGAGTGACTTCCAAAGAAGAAAGATTGATTTTTTTTTTAGATAATAGCTGTCATTTTTCAAGTTTAAATAGCTAGAGGTCGCAAACTTCATTTATTAATACTTTTTCATCTTTTCCTGGAGAGTTTTCACCTTCTTGTCAGCTGCATCAATTGTATCATCCTTTGTTTCATCACTGAGGATTTTTTCAGGATTTACGTGATTCTGTTCCAGTGAAGGGTTTATTGTTCTTTCATTTTGACATGAAGCAGATGTTCTAATCTCCTCAGGAGCTACATGCAAGGATTCTACAGGTTTCTCATACGGCAAATAATTTTCTGAAGATCTCTCATCTTCCAATATATCACCCTTCTTTAAGTCACCAGCCTCAATGCCTTCATGATTAGTGTCCCATGCTGGTTCTTCTGTCGAAGACAGTTTCCCGCTTTCGTTTAATAAACATTCATCATGCTTTATCTGTGGCTCATCGACTTGTTTCAGTGAAATTTCTTCAGTCTTCTCTGTAGCTGTCTGAATTCTACGATCTCCAACTTCTTTCAAATTTGTAGATCGGTTTTCTTCTTCCCCTACACTTTGGTTCAGAATACTCTCCAATACCATTTCAGATACCTCCTGTACTGTCGCAGTCTTGTCGCCTTCCTGGATGACCACATCTTCTGCATCTTCAAGGAAAGAACATTCTGAGTTGTTCTGGTCCTGAAGTTGATATTCATCTTCGGTTACATCTATTGCGTCTTCCCTTAATGTAATTGTTTCTTGACTTCCTTCCTCCAGCGCAACATCAAAATTCTCTGCCAATTTCCCATCCTTGCCTGATCCAAAATTTTCTGCATCGGTCTCTCCAATACTAGTGTCTTTCAACTTCTTAGTGTCTATTCTCGCGTCTTTTGAATCGGGGGCGTGAGTTGAATCTTCTACTTTCAGTTCTGAGGTAGCATCTGCTGATTCCACTGTAGATTCTACTGGTATCACTCCTCTATCCTCAACTTTGTCCAAGCTAATTGATAATTTTTCAACATTCTGTTGGATTTCTTCTGAAGAAGTCTCTTTAGTTGCAATATTTTCTACCAGTCGATTATCTAATTTTTCATCTTCGAGGGATTGAATCTTCCAAGCATCTTCCTTTGTTTGATCTGGCTTTTCGATTACTTCATAGGCATCTGGTGAACTGTTATTTGCTTCGACGGAAACCTTGGCTATTGAGGGTAAATTCAAAAAATTCTCACCCTCTCCTGCTTCAGCACTGCCTTCGTTGGTGTTCTTTACACTTACTACCTCAAAATTACTTTTTAAGGCTTCACGAGGTTCATAAGGGGTATCCTCAGCATCCATCCTCTCCTCTTTCAAAATTTTGTCGAGTTCTATGTTGGTAGTTTCTTTTATCAACTTTCCATCTTCTGCTTCTATCTGCGTTAGAATTCAATGCAAATACTGTTTTAGATGTGAGGATAAAATAATGGAATCTTACAATTCAGTAAGAAAGAGTAGCTTTATAAGTTCAAACATAGATTGCCCCCTCCAAAGGGGAAAATAAATGAAGTGAGAGTTTGATTGTCAAAAAAGTATTTTCACAGTATATCTCCCAGTCTTCTCATTTGAATTTCTAATGATTCATCGACAGACAACTTCACTATGGCCCTATGGTGGTGTTTAAGACTTCACGTCTGAATATGTAGAACACTATAATATCTTGCCAAGAAGGAAAAAACCAAGAAAGGTATTTACATTGAGGAAGCTGGTAGCATCATACTGTGATCTAAGAAAGTCTTGTGTTTATGGAAAACGGTACAGTCTATACATAGTGGATCGTGTAATAATATCATTTAACAGTATGTAGAAGTTTTCGTATAGTATTTCCTTCACCTAAACTGTTTGTAAATGACACCTTATTCTGAAAATCACAGAAATAAAACAGAAGAAATCAATATCCATTAGAGGCTGATCAAAATCCCGAACAGAATACAGTGATCCATGGTTATTTAATTGTCTTTCCGTTGCTTTTGTACTGCTTCTTCATTTCTACATATTTTCTAATACCGAGTGTTGTTATGTATTGTGAAAATCAGAAAGTTCCAATACATGCTCCCCTATTTCATGATCGGTTGTTACTTATTACCTACAATTTCTTTTTGAAATAAGTTAAACTGATTGAGATTATTTTTACTCTTCATGGAAGGATGTTTATTTACTCCTGATTTTGCAAGTAAAACAACTGGACAAAAGCAGGACTTGATCAGGCAATACAAATTCATATTCATAGATAGTTTATGTGGCTTCTTTAATTGAATCAGAACAAAATCTTGAAACATGAAGTACTCTAATTCGAGAACTTTGATTGCACATAACATGAACCGAAGATATGGTTTATATTAGAAAACCTTGTATGCTTTATGATTGAAGTTCTAGTCTGATTAATCCACCTATGTATTAGAATTGAAATATAGTTACCAGGATGCAAGATGGCAATATTTTCCACTTGAATCATAAACTTTGAGTGCATGTTCAGGACACCATGCATAGTAATATCTATATAGCTAATTTGAGCAATCATCAAGATTCAAAAGATTGTAATATCTCTACTTTATAGATCGTGAAGCAAAGATCAAAGAGGTGATATTGCTTACTTTTTCATTTACAGCTTGTGGAATATCAGCAGCTTCCGATGCCATTTCTGATGGAGCAGTAGAAATGAATGCAGAATAATGATCTTCTTGAACTATTTACACATCTGAATTTTGGAGGCAAGTATTCTTTCATAAATGCCAAGTACTCTAAGAACTTTCTTTAAGGTATTAATAAGTAGAGGGTGTGGTAAGGTCTGTTTGGCTGGACTTTTGCTTCCTATAGAAGAGCTTTCTGAGAAATATCCAAACATGTTCACAAGTAGCTTTTTTAATTTTAAAAGTTATTTTTGACTTTTCAAAAGTCTTGTCAAACGGCCCTAAGTTTTTGAACTTATAGGTTAGATATGTGTATTAATCTCTTGATTAGTACGTTGCTAAAGTTGGCAAAACAGACAAAATGCCACCTCATATTTGAATCACTTTTGAGTTGGCTAGAGATATAAAATGGCCCTACTGAATTATCATATCACATGCTCAAGTTTCTCATTAAGTAAAATTTCGGACATGGATCAATTATTCCATTAACAGTTTAATGCTGCTGCAAACAAGAACAAGAATACAAGATGCCAGATGTTTGGGTGTTTTTGATCATTATTTTCGAAATAGGTGCTCAATAGTTGGTCAAAGTTGCTATAGTCTCTATGTTAATCAAAAATTCTCAAGAGTCTAACTGTTTTGAGCTTCAAGCACGACATAGTTAGGGTCCATTTGGCAGGTTTCTGTTTTTGCTTTTGTTTATTGTAAAAGAGCTTCTTGAGAAAATTACGTTAGACTAGTTTTCTTTAAAAGCTCTTCTATCCAAACAAATTATTTTCAAAAAATTATCCAAACATGCAATTTAAAAAATAATTTTTGACTTTTCAAAAGTTTTGTCGAACGGGCCCTTAATCTTGAAGATTTAAGAACATGCATGGTGTGTCATGCTAGTTAAAAATGAACAATATTCTGGATGATCTAAAATTTAAGCAATTTCTGCCAAAAAAATTATTTCTTAAGCACGAGCATGAACAGCTATTAGTGAAGTAAACAAGTAATTAAGGATTAATGTCCGTGATCCTAAATCTGTAACTCAATTGTTTTTTAAATAAGCTTTGATTAGTTAGTTTCATAAAAGCCAAATATCATATTCTTCCACAACAATATTTGAAACACTTTTTTATGTGCTAATAACAACTGTGTGGCGTACCAGAATCTTGCTTAACATGAAATGAATTCAAGTCCAATGTGGGGTTGGTAGGCTATTCTACTTTTTTATTCTTTTTCTTAAAGATAATTTCTAACAAATAAACAATTTTTTTTTTTTTAAAAGGGATGTATAGCATGGTTGTTTAGCACCGATCAAGGTGGTTCTGGACCCCACGTCATACAAGTAGTCGTAAGGCGTGAGGTCCATTTGTCAACTAGACTTGTGGTGCTACATAATATTTTTCTGTGAAAATTCGATTGTTTTCTTCATAATTGCTCGATGTGGTTTGAATTCGACTTTTTATTCAATGTTATTACTTTGGATCAACTCGTAGATTAATAAATTTTGATAGATGCAAGTTTTGGTGTGCAAGCGTGCATTTTACATGTCTTTGTTCATTAATTAAATGCCTTATAAGCTATTCAAATTAGGATTGTGATGATGATAAAATCCTACCTTACGTGATGGGGGCATGGTGCGTGTTTAATGGTATAGTTCACTTGTTCAACTCCTATTTTTCTTCACAGCTGTCTATTAGGAAACTTGATCTCGAGGAATTTGTAGTCTAACCAAATAGCCATGTTCTAAAACGCGTGAAAATGCGCCGCCTATGCGCACCTAGGTGCGATGCGGGTGGAGAACGCGTCGAATTCGGGGTATGCGCGAAAAATGCGTTTCTGTTCTAAAAGGCGAGATGCGCCGCCCGCCTAATCCCTTTTTTTTTTTTTTTGGTAAATTTTTTTTTTATGATATAAAAAAAAATATAAAAATATATTTAATACCTTAAAAATAATTAAAATAATATTAAAAATACGAAACTCATTATGGCGCTTATTCTTCGCATTGACACGCCTAAACTTGTGATTCTTGATTCTCGGCCTCGACGCATCGCAACGCATTACGCATTTTAGAACACTGGTTATAAGGACATTTGATAAATCTGTTCCCTTGAAGAATTCTNATACCTTAAAAATAATTAAAATAATATTAAAAATACGAAACTCATTATGGCGCTTATTCTTCGCATTGACACGCCTAAATTTGTGATTCTCGACCTCGACGCCTCGCAACATATTACGTCTTTTAGAACATTACTAAATAGACCACCTTGCCCCCCTAGATCTAATTAGAAAACAAATTATTTTTATCCTTTAAAGGGTAGGGTATTTTTTACTCGGGATCCCGATTTGAACTAGTCGGTTTGGTTCGGTTCCGTTCTAGTTAAAATCCATGGAGTTTTGGATTTTAGATTCAAGAACTTGAAGGTTCTTGGTTCTTTCAGTTCTAGCTTTGGACAAAGAGAAACTGCAGGGTGCTCCTTGCTACCTTCCGGGAGTCTGAAGAAGGCTAAGGAAACAAATTTTTATTCTATTTCCAATTAATCTCTCAACAGAATTATAATTTATACAAAATTGCATAAATTAATATGTATTTAAAATAGTTGATAGGTTTATGTATAAAACGTGAAAATGAAATAAGAAAATTTATGCAACAATTTATAATTTACAATTTATTTTCAAAGCAAAAAAGAATCAGACCTGACAATTTTCTTTTTACAATATCCATTGAGAATCGGTTCAATCAAATTCTCTGGATATTCGGATCTTATTACATGGTATTCACTCCGACTTCTAAAGAATAGATAGGAAAACAAGGGTGCACCAAGACGGGTCCTTGATGAGATGGTTCGACCCGTTTGACACCACTAACATTGGCGGAGAGGGGTGATAATTTAGTCGAGAGGTGGGAATAACAATCTTTAAGAGATCGTCTGAATTTTAGATAGATTTCAAGGAGGGAAATGTAATTAACTTGATTAAACTTTTGTATAAGCGTGGGTGGAGCAAAAAAGGAAAGGGCATTTAATTGCAAAAACATCAATCTAAATCAGACCGTCCAAAACAAAAATTTCCTTCAGCCGCCCCTAATGTGGATAAGTTTTAGTGGCCTAATTTCATTTTATTTTTTTAAAAAAAATTATGCATTAGGTGATTTATTGTTAATAAAATTACATTATATGTGAGACAAATATCGGAGTCAATAACGTAATAATGCTACTTATTTTATTTTTGATTACGTGGAAAATAATTACTTTTTTTGTCATTAATATTTGATTGACCAATAATTATTATACCTAATTAATTAATTAATTATCGTATTATGTATTTTAAAATCGCAAGCATTATTGATAATTGTGTGAGTGGAAGTCACATTCGATGGTTGCTATCAGAATTGGCTCTTTATTGCCTAAATCAGCTGCCATTGTCCATTTGCACGAGGCTTTCGGTTTGGACCAATTCAAAATTATTACGTCTCTCATTTAGCTTACGAAATACGAATATCTAAATCAATAACAAGTTCAATTCACGATATTTATTTAAGAACGAAAAGTGAAACAACTCGAGTCGTTCGATAATTTGAACAAGTGACAACTCCTCACCCCATCTAGAAATGTCAATTGATAGAATTTGAGACGTAACGACTATGACATATATGCATAATTTTTTGAAGCACGCCCGTGAAAAGTTTTGGCCCAGCATGGACTTTTACATTTTCTCTTGCATCTTACTACAAGTATTGTTGATTTTATTTTTATGTTAGTCTTGCATCGATTATTTCAACACTCGTACAAAAGTAATATGATAAAACTGGACTAATCATAGTATTACAAAAATAAGTGGAGAAAATGAATCGAGTTGGCATTCAAACATCACATTACCTCTATGTGTCACAAACTCTTGCAGCGGAATCAACACGATTCAGTTACATGTACAAGATTACTCATGATACGAACTATATTCAAATTGGTTCTCTTACTTTCCAATCAAAAGAGAAGGTGAATCATATTTGTGCTCGAAACTTTAAAATCCACTAGTAAGAAAAAAGATGGTGTGAAAATATGTATGGTCCAATTGCTATTTTCAAATGAATTATTTTGATTGAGATGAGAAATGCTCTATCATCCAAAATGTGGAAAGGACAAGTGGAAGAGAGGGCCCAATTGAGAAGTGGGCCATATTATTTTAAGGATTTTAGTCCAATAATTAGATACTAAGCTCACGTGTGACTATCGTTATTTCAAAAAAATCTTTTTGTCAAACTCAAATTCTATTTCTATTATTTTTAATCACAGACTTACAATAAAATATTAACACGTAAACTTTAAAAAAAAATTGCTACTTTTCAACTACTTATTTTTCAAAAGGACCGAGCTACACTTACAGCTCGGGGCTTCACAGAAGCTGTACAGACACACACAAGGGGAGGGCGGGAAAAATTTGAATCATTTTTTAATCACGTCGGTCCCGCATCGGGACCCACCTCATGTGAGTGGTGGTAAGAGTTCTGTAAAAAAAAATTCTGTACACTGAGCTTAATCCTTTTCAAAAAGCCCCAACTTCAAAGCTATTTTTATACCTCGACGCCCCATCATACAATGATGGGGCGCCACCTCGACGCCCTGTTCTTGGCCCTGGCTTTGAGCCGGGCCAAGAAGAATAATTCATTTTTAATAGTAGACGAAGGGCTAGATCTTACTAGGTGCACTGTCATGTTTTGGTTTCTAATTGGGTGATGTGATGTGAGCATGGCAACCACCAGTTGGACCCACCACTTCGTTTGGCATCATCTTATGGCTCGTCTAATTTGTCATCATCATACATTGTACGAAGACCTTTCAAATGCGCATGCTTTTCTTTGAAATAAATAATATAAATAATTAAACATTGAAATCCTATAATTTTGTAAAAGAAAGAGAAAACATAATAATCAAGGCTTAATCGATCTCTAGCAAAACAACTAAAAACATGACCCCATCCACGCACCCTGGTTCACAAACCAAAAGTAGCTTCATCAAAGTGTGGCTTGGCTCATCCCACGAATTAACGAGTGAGTCAAAAATCTTAGTGGTTCGTGAGCCAATTCATACGAGCCATGTTTTGCTACTCAACTTGCATCCGCAGCTCGTCTATAACATTGGGCGAGCTGCCCACCCCCAATTAGAAGAGTTGAAGTCCTATTGCTTTTTAATATTTCATTACGTTTGTTTTCTGTTGTGTTCCAAATAAAATGAAAAATGATTAGTAATAACTTTTCAAAAGGAGCCATTGTTCGAGGCATTAGACTTTGACAATAAAATTGTGGTTTTCATCTAGTGCATATTTGCTTGCATCGAAGTCGAAAACTTGCCGGTCACAAAAAATTTGAATGAAACTCGATTACTTAAGGTGTATTTAATTTGTTGTTTTCAATTTTGCAAAACACCGAAAACATGTTTGATCTGATATTTTAAAAAATACATTTTCAAAAACAAGGTTAAACCTATAACATAAATCTCAAAATGCTTGTGTTTCTATATTTTGAGCGTTTTCAGTGAGAATTATGAACACACTCAAAATATGAAAAATAGTGTTTGGATAAATTTTTAAAAATTAAAAAAATTCTAAGAAATAAAATTAAACAAATAAAAGTTTCGAAAACATAAAATTTATAATTCTAATAAAATAAAATAAAAATTTGAAAAAAAAATTATATAAAAAAATATAGCACTTCATGATTATTTACATAACAATTTTAAAAAATATTTAAATGAACATGTATAAAAATATTCTCAATTCACGTCATTAATTTTTATTTGTTATATATATATAACGATAAATCAAATGCATTTTTAACATTCTTGAAACAGACACTCAAAACAATAAACAAAAAAAATTGAAAATAAACCAAAAATTGAAATACAAAGGAGGCCTTAATTTTTCAAAATCTGAGGACCTATATTATAATTTTTCCTCTTAGACTATCATATTTCTGCATTACGGATAACTGTACAAATAAATGCTCTTCTGACTAATCTTGACTATTGAACCAGGCGCACAAGTTTGGGCCCAATAATTTGTTATACGGTTCTAACTTTTATTTTTTTTAGGAGAATTTTTTAAGGAAGTCTCTTAGTCAGGCAAATGCTTCCCAAAAATTATCAAAATATATTAAAAATAATTTTTTTTTACTTTTCAAAAACTTAATATTTATTTTTATACAATATAAAAACAATATTGAACTCGATGATCTCGTAATACTTCGCTCATATTTGGCAATCGTTATTTTCAAACTTTTTTTCTACATGCTCATTTTTAACCACACATTCACACAATAAAATATTCTGCACGTAACCCAAAATTTTTCCATACTTTTCAACTATACATTTTCCTAAAAATCACTGTTCAAAACTCTATTTTTTTCAAATAATGAAAAGAATAGTAGTGTATGTGTATAGATAATAATAAGTATTAATTATTAATGTAATTGAAATTAATATTTAATTTTGATTGAAACGAAAGCTAAATTAAATAGATAGCCTATATTTTGATGTAATTTTAGTAATTTGACATCCAAATCCTACTTATAATCAAAACTAAAATTACTTATAATTAAATGATGCTACGCTGTCCAAATACTCAAACGCTGAAATAGGCGCCAAAATCTCAAAATTTTCACTCGGTTTCCTTCATCCTTCTCTCTTCAAATAAGTAGACTCTCTCATTTGAATTGCTATTTCTAAATCTCTCATTTTGCTTCTTCCCTTCCCCGTTATTCCTTTCCCTTTTGGTTTAAAACTCACTTTTCCCCTTCTTTCTCAGCTTATAAGAATTTGCTCCTAGTCTAGCTTATTTTTCTTGTGTTTACTGTATTAAACATGGTTTACGGAGGCAAAGAATCGGAAGGCAAGAAATGGTTAATATCCGGGATCGTAATCGGGACTCCATTAAAATCAATATCCACAAAACCCAAAGAGGAATCTGAAGAAGACAGTGAATGCTCTACTACTCCTACAGCACGAGAATCGAAGATACCGGAGAAATTCTCTTGCCCGCCGGCACCGAGGAAGCGCCGGCCTACATCTACTTGTCATTTCAATGGTGCTAGGGAATTCTTTAATCCGCCGGAGTTGGAATCGATATTTATCCGCCATACTGAGAGAGCATAAAGATGTTTCAAGGATTTATTTGGATTGTTATTTCTTACAAGTTTTAGAGTTCTTGGTGCTTAGTTGTTTAGGCTTCTGATAGGTCATATAGCTAAAAACTCGGGTCGAAGAAGGGCAATCACTTCTTGTTAGAATAAGCATTCTTAAAATCAAAGAGTCGATTGGATCAGTTTAGCTGGAAAACAAGAATCTTTAGTTAGAACGAAACACCAACTCAGCATCCGAATGGTCGAGATTAGGTGGTAGTAGTAGTATCTATGAATCAACTAGTGTATGTACACTAGCAAAGTTTGATTTGCTTAATGAAAGTTTAGTTTTCCAATCTTTTACAACTCAGCCAAAAAGTAAGTTTTTTTCCAGCTTCTTTGAACAGTATGTACTTATTTGGAAAGCATGTGTGTATAGGGGTGGCACAGGTCGGGTTCGAATTCAAAAATTGAACCGACAAGATAAATAAACTAATTCGAGTTGATTTGGGTCGATTTGGTATGTCGAGTTGAATAGAATTTTTCCTTGAAAATCAAATTTTTTAAAACTTGACCAACTTGAAAACCAAAGCAAACCTACTCGAGTCAATTCATTTTGGATCGATAATGGCCGGCTCCTATGCATATTTCCCAAATAAGTTGTAAAGAATTTGCTTTCTAGTCAGGACAAACATGATGACGATAAAAGCACACATCAAAAAAATAAATGATCAAGACGAATAAGCGAAAGTATTGACTAGATTAACCGATGTTATAATATTGGTTACTTTAATTTCATGATTATTAAAGTATTGCCACTTGCTAATACTGAATGCACAAACTTTAATAAAGCCATATATAAGATTTGGTGCAAAATCAAAGCGACCAGTTTAAAAGGTGATAAGGGGAAGTTCACCTAATGCAATGCAATGGCTTCTTTAGTTATAAAGAAAGTTATCTAGGGATTACCATTCACCAACAAAGCCATTTTTAAAACTAGCAGAAATTAAAGTTTTTTGTCAGATTCTTATCATTTTGAATTTTAATAACATACCCAGTCCTCATTTATAGATACATACAATGTATAATGCTTTTCATCTAATGCCAACTTCAGATTTGTAAGGATAAGTTTGAAAATTTTCATCATTGTTTCCTTGTAGGAAGCAGCACATGCACCAAAAAAGGACAAAAATCTCATTATTTTGGATCATAATGTGTCAATTCATTGACCCTTTTCTCCCCAATAAATGGTAGGAGATCGATCTCTTGATCGTATTTAAATATATCTTGGATTAGGTCCTCACCTAAGCCGTAAACTTGAAGGAGAAACAAAGTATGATTTGAATGTGGCAACTATTGTTTTTATATATAATATCGTGGTTGAAGCTTTTTGTTTAGTTGATTCGAAAGTGGAATCAGAGTAAATATGACGTCACGTCTAGTTGAAGCCAAAGAGTCGACAAAAATTTAAACAAATAGGATCAAAATAATCAAAAAAGCCTCCATATTTTGGTTAGTGATAGTTACTATTTCTAATTGATTGAATAAAGCTATACCTTTGATAACTATTGCAAAGTACTCTCATCTTAAGTGACTTTCCATAATAAAGTCGTAAATTGGTTAGCGTGTGGGAATAAAAAGAAAGATTAAATGGTATAAAGAGCTAATTAAAAGCTTTTCTTATAGCAAATTGATTAATTTCTACTAATTATAAGTTGAAAATTTTAAGAAAAAAATGTCAATAACACAATTGAATTGGAATTAATGAAAGAAAGGGTAAGCAAATGGATAGGAACCCAATGCATTGAAGAGGGTGAAAGACAGAAGGTACGAATTGAGATCCACAAATTAATGGCATTAAAAAATAAAAAGGAATCCTATGAAGAATAAGATCCCACATTTGAGAATAACAACGTAAAATTCTCAACTTTTTTAAACTTTCCCTCTCTTTTTTCTAATTTTTAATTTTTCCAAATCAAATTTCAAGCCGCAACCTTTTTTGGGTTAACTCGTTTACAGGCCACTGGGACTGGGGCCTCCACACTGCCTGCCAGCCTGCCGCAGCCATTCAGAGTACTGCTCTCCAAAACCCTTATTGACGTTGGAGGATTAATGTTATTCAACGCCATTGAAATCAACTACCAATTTAGGTAGCAATTATACGTCATTAAATGATAAATTCATTTAAATGAAATGTCACTTAATTGAACCTATAAAATATGATCAAATATGAAGTAACGATCGTTAAAAAATGACAACTCGACCAAACCATTGTTTCATTACTCATCCAACTTATACTTTGTCACAATTTACTCATCGAATTTCTAAATGCTTCACAATGGTCACTCATCTTTGAGATGT
>CAIGRT010220839.1:0-11027 GCA_903798405.1 Fraxinus platypoda | reverse complement strand
CATGCCAATGGTGTGAAAAGACCCAAGATGATAAAAAATCTGAAGAAATCTCCACATCAGGAGAATCTAGCAGCAGGTTGCATCAATCACGTTAGGGATGGCAACATGACGGGGCGGGGTTGGGGAAACCTCCCCCGCCCCGTTTACTACCTCGTTTAATTTTTTTTTAAAAGTTTTTTATAATTTATTTTTATTGCTCATATTCATTAGATTTAGACAAATAATTTTAGTTTCCATTTTCTATTAGAACTAATGAAATTTCGTGAAATTTTCCATTTAAAATATTGAATTAAAAAAATTGAACGGTGCGAGGTGGGGCGCCTGTTACCCGTCCCGGCCTCGAACCTGCCCTGGGGCAAAGTTTCCCGCCCCGAATACCGGATTAAGCGGGTTATCCCTGCCCCATTCGGGGCGAGGCCCCGCGGGTATCGGGTTTTTTTGACGTCCCTAAATCATGCTTGGTGTACATTATCTTTTACACTTTTCACGTAGAATTAAATCATTAGATAGTTTAAAAATAAAACAATTTTTTCATCCAATTATTTGTGGACAACAATGGTAATGTCAACCAAGGTGTAAAAATAAGAGTGTACAAATGACATTATCATAATTGCATTATCTTTGAGTAATCCTCAGTGCTCAATAGACATAAGTTTTGCTGAGGACAAAAAATGCATTTTAAATGGAAAGAAGTAAAATATTGCAACACTGGTGAAGTAGCCAATAAGAATTTTGAAGTGGATTGCTGGGCTTGGAACTTGTTACTGATATTGTAATTGTGTGGTGCTGGAAATTACTAATCCTGAAATCTCTCATTTTACCAAAAAAAATAAAAAATAAAAATAATAATGCTTCATTTAATTGAATTTAGCAATAGCAAGTGTGGTCAACTACGATTGAATTCACTTGCTAGGGGGGCTCAAATTTTAACCTCTTTCATAATTTTTTTTTTTTTTTTTTTTAAGGGATAAATTAGGCCAACTGCGATTTTTTTATATTAAAAATTTGATAAATTAGGCCCATTTTATTGCATTTGTAAATCAAACCTAATAATGTTTTGAGGAAATTACACAAAATCAGACTTTTAAAATTTCAATTTCAAATTTCAGATATAAACTTTATTTATACAAAAATCAGACATTAATTCATCTATTTCATCTAACCCAAACCTAAAACCCTAATTTTATCCTCTTCTTCCATTCCTCTCTCTCTCTCTCTCTCTTCCCCACCCTCTCTTCCTGCCTCTCCCTCTCTCTACACTTTCATCTTTATCTAGCAATTTCCCTCTTTTCTATCTCTCTCCCATCTTTCTCATCCCTTACTCCAGGCATAACCACGTCCCATCGACGCGAAGTGGCCTTTAATAGCGTCGTCGTGTGTCACCACCTCTGCTCTCTCTCTCTCTCCTCCATCCTTCATTCGCGAAGACAGCATGTCGTGCCACCGTCGCATGAAGTGGCCTTTGACAGTCGGTGTGCGTGGCTCGAAGCGGCACAACACTGCTACAGCTTTGTGCCGCTGCGTGTGGCACTCACCAGCTATGCCGTCGAGACACTATGCCGCAACTNAGCGGCACAACACTGCTACAGCTTTGTGCCGCTGCGTGTGGCACTCACCAGCTATGCCGTCGAGACACTATGCCGCAACTACCGCAATATTTTGTGGTGGTTTCTCCAAATTGCCGGGAGGTGGCGACGGGGGTTCGGGTGACGAGGGTTCGGTTGTCATGCTGTTGGTGGCAGTGGTGAGGTGATGGTCACAAGTGTTGGTGGTGGTCACATATTATTTGGTCGTTTGTGACTATTAAATTCATTAATTTATGATTGATAAACAATATGTGACCAATGAAAAATATAAATTGTGACCAAAAAATAATGTGTGACCTAAAAAATTGTTAATTTGTAATTGATAATTTGACAATTTGTAACCGTTTACTAAGCTTTGACTTATAATATTTGTGATTTGTGACTGTAAAATAAGTTGTGACAAAAAAAATTTATTTGTGACTGATGAATAAATTTCGACTTATAAAATTTCTGTATTGTGACCGTAAAATAATTTGTGACCTATAAAATTTCTGATTTGTGATCGTAAAATAATTTGTGACTTATAAAATTTCTGATTTGTGATCGATGAATAAATTGTGATATATAAGTTTTTTGAATTGTGACCGTAAAATAATTTGTGAGGTTTCAATTTTTTATTTGTGATCGATGAACAAATTGTGACCTATAAAATTTGTGAATTGTTACCATAAAATAATTTGTAACATGTAAAATTGGTGATTTGTGACCAAATTATATGGAATTGTGACTTTAATATATTTAATTAATTAAATATATGTTTAGTTAATTAATTTATAAATAAAATTTTAAAAAAATCTGAGATTTGAAATTTTAAACCTTAAAAAATCTGAAATTTTAAATTTTAAACCTTATCTCTTAAATTTGAAATGGGTGAAACTTAACCTCTTAATTATGAAATTTTCCCTAACGTTTTTTCATTGTCGGAATTCCATTTCATTTGTAAATTAGGTCCATTTCAATGCAACAAAAGGGAACAAGTGGCTTAGGGTTTCTAAAACTCGTGTTGCAATGATTTCTACTCTCAACTTGTTTGTCACAAAGGTAGTATCAAATTTATTTGTTTAAAACTTGGTTTATATGTTGATTCCACACTCGATTTGGTAGTTCTGGATGATTTAATTTCCACACAACTGTCCAGTCTTATCGCCATTCTCATATTTTATCTCTTTAATTTAATTTTTTTTTTTATTTTTTTGGCCAACGTTGTTGTTTTTTATGGTAATCTTCCTTATGCAGTAACGACTTTCATATATATCTTAAATTTTTTTTTTTTTTTTTCGTGATTGTTTATGGTATTGCCCCTGCCTCGTTACCAAAGGTAGTTTTCACAGTCCATAACAGCTTGGTGCCAATTCCTTTCATTCTTATGTATTTATTGTTAATTTGTTAATTTTCAACACCGAAAACATGAATATTGATGGTGCTATAACCTTTTATAAGTATTTATTTCATTTTTTGAAGATTATAACGATACTAATTTGCTATTGCCATGGATGAAATGGCAGAAAAGACAAGTGATATGGGAATTGGAGCTGTATTTCGAGAAAAAATGTATAATTCGAAGAAAGAACCAATTTGATGAAAGATGATGTAAAGCAATCGGTTGAATAATATTTTAGAGTTGAATACTTCCCTTTTATAATTGATCAAGTTCTATCTTCTCTAAATACTAGATTTAAACAATTTAAATAATATGAAGACATTGAAGAGACATCTGAATTTTTGTTTAATTTGAATATGTTTAGGCGTTTAATTTTTTTCATTTGTTGAAGTCTTGTATAAATTTTGAGAAGTATATGGAATATAATGGATGTTTAGACATTAATGGAGATGGTTTATATTTGGATTTACTTGTCTTGGGGTGCTATATACCAAGTGCATCAACGAGAGCAATTGAAGAGCTACAATATTTTAAGCCATTGAATAGATGTTTCCCAAATGCTTATATTGCTTACAAATTTTTGCTAACTATATCGGTTACAGTTACATTTGTAAGAAATTTCCAAATTGAAGTTAATCAAAATTTATCTTCAATCAATTACGTCACAAGAAAAATTGAATGGATTGACTATGTTATCAATTGAGAAATAATTTGTTGCACAACTAAATCATTCAAATTTGATTAATTTTTTTGCCTCTAAAATTGCCAGGCCAATAGTATCTAACTATCATTTGGAATATTGTCGATTTTGTTATTTGATTATAATATAATTTTTTGTATAATACATTTTGTTTGTTGTTTTAAAGTTTTAAGTTAACAAATTAACAATTAGTTCCATAATACACTTAAAAATTTTGCATGCATATTACAATTTTGGAAGGCCTAATTTATGAAGTTCGCCGCATGCTTCAAAAATCATAGAACTGGTTTGTATGCAGTTATCATCTAAACGGGTGCTTAATATCAGTGATGCTGAATAACATTACTCTTTTTTAAATTATAGTCTAACCTCCCTAAATTATTACCCAATAATTAATAATCTGTAATATTTAATAAAATATCATGAATCAACTGCATTCTATATGTATATCTCAATATTTCTGCTATCTAATAATTAATACAAAATATAAATGATTTAATTAGCAAAATCAAGTTCCTTAGACAACCATCTATCTAGACTAGCATGTTTCTTCTCAATTGTTCCGATCTCAAATTATATATTTCGGAGTACCTTATGAGCTACAATGTGGTTCCGAAAGATCAAGAGAAACACGTGTGTACGTCACCTAAGTTTTATTTTTGCTGGACAAAGGGGAGTCATCATCCATATCTTCTTCGACTTTCTCTTCATGATGGTCTAGTGACGATGTAGCTAGCTACTATGAGATCTTCATTGATATTTTCTAATGAACAATTTGTTGCACATCTATATTTAAAAGGGCACTAATAGACATTTGGTGATGGAGAGATTGACAAGTAAGAGTTGCAAGTTTTTGGACATTAGCAAATACACATGAAATAATTTTTTTAAATAGTTGTTCCACAAATTAATAACCTTCGCTTATTAATAAATTATTGTTCGAATGATCATATTAATTTACATAGGTCAGACCATACATTTTTAAGGTTTTACCCTAAAACTACTTTAAAATTATTGTTATATGTTCTTAAAATGCTCCGACCCATATCTGTATGTATCCATTACCTGGAAGTAATCCAACACAAAAAAAAAATGTAGGTTAAATATTTCATTTTTCCCAGTTTCAAGTTAATCAAAAACTGGAAGAAGAAATGAGGCTATCTTGACAGTGAAACTTCATCTGCCTCTTTTCTATATTTCCTCTATCGTAAAGGGAATCAACATCCAAAATATATACACAACCAAGCCAATAAAAAAAGGACAGCACACTTAACAAACTAACAGAAATAAAGAAAGAGAACACGTGTAAAGAGAGAGAGAAATAAGATAAAGGTAAAATGAAATAAATGATAATTCAACATTCCCCCTCAAGCTGGCAATTGGTGGAGGTCAACCAATCCCAGCTTGGATACTAAGTAATGGAATTGAGGGGCTGCTAGTGCTTTGGTGAATATGTCTGCAACTTGTTGAGCGGAAGGAATGTGTTGAGGCAAAACGAATCCTTCCTTCAATTTATTTTTAACAATATGGCAATCAATCTCCAAGTGCTTAGTTCTTTCATGAAAAAATGGGTTAGCACAAATATGAAGGGCGGATTTATTGTCACACCATAAAGGGATAGGTAAAGGTACAGGAATGGCAAAGTCTTTCAGTATATAATCGATCCATGTGATTTCACATACAGTTGTTGCCAAACTTCTGTATTCAGCCTTAGCTGTGGATCGAGAAACCGTGGTCTGTTTCTTGGTTTTCCATGTGTGTCTCCAAGATAGATACAAAAGCCAGTGAGAGACCTTCTAGTATCACTGCAAGAAGCCCAATCAGCATCTGAGTATGCTGTTGAGGTGAAATTCTGTTGTACTGGAAAGTGAAGGCCTAGTGAAGGATACCCTTTCAAATATCGCAACAAATGAATTGCAGTATCCAAATGAATTTGACAAGGGCTATGAAAAAATTGACTTAATTGTTGTATGCCATAGGTAATGTCCGGTCTGGTCAAGTTCAAGTATAGAAGTCTTCCAATCAGTCTTCTATATTTCTTTGGATCTGGAAAAGGAGGACTGGAATTTTGTGAAAGTTTTGTACCTTTTGGAATTGGAACTGAAACTGATCTTGCACCAGTGAGCCCAACATCTTTAATGATATCCAAAATGTACTTTCTCTGGTTAACATATGTCCCATTTTCACCTCTAGCAATCTCAAGTCCTAGAAAATATTTTGCAGCTCTAATATCTTTGATGGAAAATTGAGAATGTAGATATTTCTTGACTGATATAATGTCAGATTCGTGAGTTCCAGTGATTAAGACATCATCCACATAAATAAGGAGAAATAAACTGTGATCGGATGAATGCTTAAGAAATAAACAATGATCATGATTGGACTGAACAAACCCATACTCTGTGAGCTTAAGACTGAGTTCAGTATTCCATTGTCACTAGGCCTGCTTCAATCCATATAAGCTTCTTCTCAGTCTGCAGACTTTGTTTGCCGTTGCTGTGGTATATCCCAGAGGCGGCTGCATATAAACTTCTTCATCGAGGTATCCATGCAAGAAAGCATTGTTGATATTAAGTTGATGGAGAGGCCAAGACCTGGCTGAGGCTATTACAATAAAAATCCTGACTGTGACAAGCTTTGCAACAGGTGAAAAACAATCAAAAAAATCAATTCCTTCTAATTGATTGTAGCCTTTTGCCACTAATCTTGCCTTAAGCCTATCCACACTTCCATCCGATTTTAGTTTAACTTCGTATAACCATTTGCATCCAATAGCTTTCTTCCCTTGAGGTAAATTAGTGAGATCCCATGTTTTATTTGATTCTAGTGCTCCTAGCTCCTCATTCATAGCATGTATCCAATTTTTATCGTTACAAGCTTGATGGTAAGAACTTGGTTCTTGAATTTTTGACACATTAGCCAGGTATGTCACATATGTATGGTGCAAGTTTGGTAAAATTGTGTAAGGATATGTAGGTGGTGTGAATTGTAAGTTTTGTTTGGTTGAAAGAGGATTGGTGATTGATAGTTGACACAATTGAATTGTCGGTTACATTAGTAATGTAATCTTCCATCCATATTGGTTTGGCCTTTTGCCTGGTACTTTTTCTAAGGGTTAAAGGCTCAGATGTTATAGTTTCAGGAAATTCGGGAAAGGGAACTTGGAGGAGTGGAATAGTGTTATGATTAGTGGAGGAAGAATCAGCAGTAGTTTCATCAGATGATGTGACTGTGGTTGTGTTTTGTAAAGGCTCATCATTTTGATTATCACAAGGGAAAACAGAGGGCATTATAGTTGGATCATCGTCATAAAATTCAAGGTATGGAACAACTGGATGGGATTTATCAGTAATAGGATTTGTACCTGATTTGAAAGGAAAGTAATTTTCATAAAAGGCAATGTCTCTTGAAATTTGAACTTGTTTTGTGGATAAATTGTAGACTTTGTAAGCCTTTTGTCCAGAGCTATAACCTATAAACACACACTTATAACCTCTTGATTCAAATTTGTCTTTGTGAGGTTTGGTATTGGTTATGTAACAAAGGCAGCCAAAAGTTTTAAGGGAAGAAAAATCTGGTTCAGTGTTGTATAGGATCTCAAAAGGGGTCTTCCAATTTAACACTAAACTGGGAATTCTGTTTATAATGTGTGTGGCCATAAGTATAGAGTGTGATCAGAAATATCGAGGTAAATGAGCTTGGAACATGAGGGATCTGGCTATTTGGAGTAAATGCCCGTGTTTTTTTTCTACAACTCCATTTTGTTGTGGAGTGTAGACACATGATTTTTGGTGAAGAATTCCTAAAGTTTGGAGCGAGCTTTGACATTCATTTCCAGTAAATTCACTTCCACTGTCTGTTCTAATAATTTTAACATCCTTTTTGAACTGGTTTTTAATCATTTTGAAGAAGACTTCTAAGGTCTTAACAGTCTGGGATTTGTGAATAAGCATGAAGGTCCATGTAGCTCTACTGTAGTCATCCACAATGGTGAGCATAAAAGGTGTTCCAGTCAGGGTGTGTTGTCTATAGGGACCCCATATGTCAGTATGCAACAATTCAAAGGTGGTTTTTGAGTGAATTTATGATTTTTGGAATGGAAATCTGTTTTGTTTTACTTTGTGACAAATATCACACGGTTCAACATTCTTAATGGCAGAAGCATTGCAAAGTTGTTTAAGGAAGTTGAGATGTTGTAAGCATTGAAATGAAGCATGACCAAGTTTAATATGCCAATCAACAAGAGAAAAAGGTTAAGCCTTATCAGTAAAATGAATTTTATTTCTAGAATTCAAATTCTCAATAGATAGAAGATTACAGATATTCATTCTTCTATAACAATATCCAACTCCACTATTCAGGAAACTATGGTCATCAAGTATGTATAGCTTTCCATTCAATTTTCCAATCGCCAACGTCCTATCACTCTTCAGGTCCTACATCAAGCAATATGTAGGGTAGAAGATAAATTTAATATGTGCTGTTTGGCAGAGTTTAGAGACTGATAGAAAATTGAGTTTAAAAGTAGGTATGTGAAGTACATCAATTAAAATGATTTTGTGGTTCATGGCGATGGTTCCAATGTGTTTGACAGCTTTGACAGAACCATCAGGTAGAGGTAGGTTGTGTGACTGGTTTTAGGTTGGTCATTTGTGATGAATTTGTGCATATGTGATTACTGACACCAGTGTCAAAATCCAAGTTCCATATTTCAGTTCATCAAGTGAAATAAAGGCAAAATGTTGAGTGTTCATACCAGAATAATCCCTGAGATGTGCAAAATTCATCTTCATTATCAGTGAGCTTCTTTCCTTTCAGCATTTTCATCAATTCTTGCTGAACAATGGCAGCAATATTGGAGGACGATGATGTATTCTTTGAGGTCACAGTAGCAAAACCATCTTCAAAATCAAGGGGTGAATTATCTATTGTCATCACATTGTTTGCAGCATTTCTCCAGCTAGGATCCTTTGTCCTCTGATCTTTCTTGTACCAATCTGGAAAACCAATAAGTCTGAAACATCCTTCCTTTGAATGTCCACTCATACCTCAGTGGTCACAGTACATTAGCTCCTTATCGTAATTTCCAAATCTTCTGTTAATTCCCTTTCCTACAACATTGTTTCCTCTACCAAAAGCAGATCTACCTGTCCAATTTCCTCTCCCAGATCCATTTCTTCCACGTCCATCATTCCTATTATTAACTCCCCTGACCATAATCGCAGTGTTATCATTCGTTTCAGGATATAACATATTCACTTTTCTTTATTTCTCCACCCTTAGAACCATGGAATAGGCTCTATTCACCGAGGGCAAGGGCTCCATCACAAGAACTTGATTTCTGACATTGTCATATGTATCATTCAGGCCTATCAAAAATTGCATAAGTTTGTTGAAAGAAGCTGAATCAGAAACTTCCTTTGTAGCTCCACATGTACAGACTGGTGATGGCATAAGACAGGCGATTTCATCCCATAATTTTTTAAGATTGGTGAAATATTTCTCCACTGTCATTGATCCTTGTGTCATGCTACTGATCTCTCTTTGCAACTGGTAAAGTAATGGCCCATTGCATTCACCATATCTCTCATTTAATTCATCCCATAAATCCTTAGCTGATGTCGTGTAAATAAATGCTACCACAATTTCCTTCGAGATTGAATTTAAAATCCAAGATCTAACCATACAGTCTACCCTATTCCATTGATCAAAATTTTGAGATTCACTATCTGGTTTCTCACATTTCCCATTTATAAAGCCCAACTTCAATTTCGCACCTAATGCTATTTTAATGGACCTGTTCCAGCTGAGATAGTTTTTACTTGTCAATGGTGAAGTTACAAGGATCATTCCTGGATGATCCGAACTCTGCAAATCCAATGGGTCTCCATTGGAATACTCCTTTACTGCTGCAAATCCAATGGGTCTCAATTTGTAGATCATTATTTTGATCGTTGTTGTTTGCCATCTTCTCGCTGTTACATTAATCACTTCAAATATTTATGGGTGCGAGATGATTTATAGCTCTGATACCATAATCAAAAACTGGAAGAAGAAATGAGGCTATCTTGGCAGTGAAACTTCATCTGCCTCTTTTCTATATTTCCTCTATCGTAAAGGGAATCAACATCCAAAATATATACGGAACCAAGCCAATAAAAAAAGGACAGCACACCTAACAAACTAACAGAAATAAAGAAAGAGAACACATGTAAAGAGAGAAAGAGAAATAAGATAAAGGTAAAATAAAATAAATGATAATTCCACACAAGTCATACCAAAAGCTTTCGACAAGTATGGCGATTCTGGCCCTCTCAATTTTCACCTGGTTCTGCACACTTGCTTTGCCAATGATTTTAATTAACCCAGCTCAAGTGTTTAGGGGTGCCCTATCAACCCATGCTCTCCTTGAATCGGGTCCTTTCATTGACATGACTTGGAAATTTGATAATTAGCTTGGAGAAGTGGCATTCGATTAATTCCCAGTGTGCTTCAAGTCTCATTAGGTGAATGCAGTAATACCACATCTTTGTTGTGCTTTTATGCACGTTTCCAATTTTCAGTTTAAACACCCCTTCTTTGCCTTGTTGATTTTGCTTACTGATACAGAACAGTTTTGCCATCAGTTGCCATCATGAAGACAGTTCTTAAGTAAAGTGGAGTGTGTGAAGTAACATGCTCAAGGCTTCTTCCAATAGATACTTAGCCCATGTTTGATGCAGATTTTTTAAAAATTAATTTTTGTTCAAACTCATTTTCATTCATACATTTTCTTAACAAAACAAGTTTGCACATATACTCGTACTTTTTCATACTTTTTAATCACTTATTCTTAAAAGAAATTACTTTTCATAAAATCTATTTTAAAAAAAATCTACATTAAACAGGTTCTAAGTTGTTGACAATCGAATAGTTACATCTTGAAGAAAGCTTGGTAACGATTCTTAATTGCCTCTTACTAGGAGTAGTTTACAAACAACATTAGATTGTCCTCAACAAGGAAAGTTCCAGTAAAGAAAATTCAAAGTTTGATTATTTGGAATGTATTCTCAATATAAGAGTTATTGCAAAGAAATAGTTTAACGAGTTATTGTATTAGCATACTATGTTAGTGCAACCTCTTTCTTTTTTTATGCTCATCTCATGTTGTCTCGTGTCGTGTTTTTCTCTCTTTCACTCTCCACCTCAATAATTTTCTTTTAACTAAACAATTACTCTCTCTTCCTTCTATATACACATCTACTAAATTTTATTATCATTTTACATTAGAATTACTCAAAAGCATCTTACAAAATAATTAGAAGTATTGCAAAAAAATTAAGTCAACTCAAAATCGTCTAATATATATATATATATATAT
>CAIGRT010220832.1:0-11158 GCA_903798405.1 Fraxinus platypoda | reverse complement strand
GCGACAAATCCACGCGAAACAGTTTGAATCACCACGAACCTGATAATCATTAAGATCAAAACTAGCTCTACCTGAGTTAGTGACAAATTCTAAAATACCATTGATCGAATAACCACGAGCAACATGATCACCACTAACTCTAATTGAGTTACCGCTTATTGAATCATAAGTCGTAGCTACATCCAAAGTGACCATCGAACCTTTCAAAATATATAACTGAGACTTTTTCTATCGCTTTAGTACAACTCTGGAACCCTTGCCAAACTTCAGCAATCCACCTCCAAGGGTATACCATACCCTTTTGAATCGAAAGTACTCAAAGAGAAATATTTTTGTTCAAAGTAGGAACGTGTCTCATTTCACCAAGTGTCGTGACTTTTTCATCAAATATCTTGATTCTGACCTTACCAATATCAACATCTTACCAGGAGAATTATTTTCATCACTATAGAACCCCTTGTAATAGTTTCATATATTGAAAATCAATCTCGGTTAGAACACATAAGAAAAGTGCAGGTTGTATAAAAAATTCAACCCTCGTTGGGTTTTAAGTCGCCGTCAGAAATTACCAAAAGATCTCCATCATTGTAGTTTTCTTCTACAAGACTAGTTTCACATGAATTACCAGGTTGTCCCTTCTGATATGTAGCAACTAATTTATTCCTATTCTGCTACTTCGGGCAAAACTTCTTCTTATGCCCTTTCTTTATATAACTGTTATTCTCCTTAGACATGTCCCTTCCATGACCATCTGAATCCCTCTCACGAACAACAAGAACCTCTACCTGGGCCTCCGATCCGACGACCAGCTGCTTCATCTTCCTTATAAAATAAAGCGCATCATAAACCTTCTATATTGTGAGAGTATCACTACTATGCAAAATGGTTTCCTTGAATATCATATATGAAGCGAGCAACAACCATGGCAAAATAACCCTAAATCCTCGTAATTGACCTCTACAGTCTTCAAATCGGTGATGATTTCCTTGAATACGAACAAATGATCTTCCAAAAATTCATGAGAGTATAAACGTTACTTTAGATATAATTTGTTGGTTAGACTCCGAGTCATGCATAACTTCTCTAATTTCAACCATAATGCAGCAGCAGTTTTTTTTCCTTCACCATGTCCAGAAGAGTTTAATTTGAAAGATGAAGATATATATGTGATAGTGTCTTTTGATCCTTACGTTGTTTCTCCTCCAATGTCAAAGTTGCGGGTATTCTATTAAGCCCCAACAAAGTATCATCGAAATCCAATAACTTATACCATTTGTTATGAATATTAAAGTTAAGAAAATATGATAAGAGGAAAAGAATAATACAAGAACATAAGAATTAATGTAAAAATCCAAATCTTGGAAACCTATGGACAGATGTGGAGAATTTACTATAATCAATAACAAAAAAGTACAAAATGATCTCACAAAACTCTCAACATATCTAAAAATGTATGAGTATCTCTCTCTATAAACTAGATCATTTCACTTTGATGTTCTCTCAATACTATACAATGCTTTGCTATGCTACTCAAGCATTTGAAGAGCTTGAACTATGTGGAGTATAAGAGGAACCCAATATAAGTGTTTTAGATGAATTACAACTTGAAAAACAGACTTAGAACCGAAAATAAACACCTCCAAGATAAAAATGCCACTCGAGTGGAAGGCGAGAGGTAAGCTAGCATCAGTCACAGCACTCAAGCGCTATGACTGTAGTGTTGGGAGCCGCTTCTCATACCAAATTCCACCATTTCTTCCATTTGGGAGTCTAGACATTCGAACCTAGCGCTTGGGTGCTATTTGCTGTTCAAAACTCCAAAATCATGTTTTCAATTATCTAAAGTCCTTTTACCAATCAAACTTCCAATCCTTGATGAACTTTGACCCCTTTTTCAAATGAACTTCCAAACCAAGAAGATTATTCTTCATTTTATTAATTAACCAACCTAATCCTAATCCCAATAGGAATTTAGTTCATACTCTTCTAGTTTGTAGAAAGGGAGATTTTTCAAAGAGAAATGAATTGGGTGATTGTATTATGTTCTATTCAAAATGAAGGACAAGGTCCGTATTTATAGATGCTCAAGTGAGCGTTACTAGAAAAGTAACGTTGATGTGATAATTTCAACTATCTTAAGGTAAGCGCTTTTTTCGTGTGTCAGCCGAGTCTTCATCACATCGATCAACAACTATATTTTCAAGGTTGCATCTTTCCTATGATCTCAACCGACCTAGGTTAGTGGATCACACTAGCATCTTTAGACACCTACTCACAAGTAATGGTGTATCACTTATGAGTATAACATGTGTCATCTTCCCAATGGACACATTTAGCAACACATCAAGCGGCGTGTCACATTCTAATGGGTATGGAAGGAGACGTCAAGCCTGCAACTTAAGACGACACGACTCTTCAATCAAAGGTCATATCAATATTTTTAACAATGTGATACTTCATCATTATTTGTCATTAATTCTGCTTGTTACGTGTTCCTCACACACTCCATTATATTCTAAAATGGGAAACAAAATGCAAGTTTCCTAATCACTTATTGATTGAAAATTCAACCTTCATAATTCCTTTTTTTTTTTCTTCTTGTGTTCTATATCATCTCTAGATTTTTCGTTGCCTTATTCATGGGAAATGGATAATGTTTTTCTCCGACAAGACCCCATTATAAAATCTAGTAGTAGGTTATTTGCATCCATACTTTCAAAAATTTTCTGTATATTAAGAGTGTGTTTGGTAGGGATTTTTGGGGGAAGAATTGATTTTTGAATAGTGATATGATGGGAAATGTGTGGTTGAAAAATAAGGAAAAGTTATTGATGTGATAGAAAATATTATTTTATTGAACAATGTGTGGTTGAAAATGAGTAGAAGAACGATAATGAAAAAAACAATGTGTGTCAAACTGTGTGGTTGAAAAATAAGAAAAAAGTATTGATGTGATGAAAAATATTATTTTATTGAAGAATGTGTGGTTGAAAATGAGAATTGATTTACTGTAGAAAATGAGAATCTGTACCAAACAGGCCCTAAGAATGGTAAGCCTTATAATAGTTGACTCTAACGTGAGCGATGATGAGGAAAGGCCCTAAGTCCTAACCTATCGCTCAACCATTCCTGTAAAGCCTAGCATAAATAACAAAATAAGACTTACAGAAATCTTAAAGCCCTATATCTGTTTCAAAGACCATATCTATAAGGTTCCTAAACCCCATGAGCAGTGAGGTGCAAGGGATAAGTAGCCATATACTAAGATAGCCTTAAATCTGGCTTTCCCTTTCATGTCCCCATCTCTTTCCAGTGTCATTTTTCAACGAGTCTTGGAAAATTAGAACCTAATTCCCTTAGGATGCTAAATTATTTTCTTTTATTATGCCTTCACAATAGCATTGATCCCTCGTTCGAGCTCTTTTCTTGTTGTATGAACGAAGCTCCTTTCAAATTTCAATTATTTCATCATCTTCCAATAGCAGACAAAAAATTGCCTCCAGCGGTCGCTTTGCTGTTTATTTATGTTAGTCTTTTAATATTGTTGGAAATATCGCTTTTGTTCATGAGTTCAAGAGGGTGTCGTTTTCCTTTTCCAATCACTTGGTTGTTTCCTTCCCTTGATAGATTCAATAAGGTTCACATCCTTATCGAATCCCAACAAGAGCTCAAGACATTTTAGCTATTAGAATCCCTTGGGGCTCAGATGAATGATTAGTGCGTTTTACACACTTATTTTAACTACGAAATATGGATAATTGTTGATTAATATGTTGAAATATAGTTTAATTCTACGTAATTTACGTTTTGCAGGACAACATTGATGAATGTGGCGGAATTTAGGACAAACAAGTGGAAAAATGACTAAAACAAAATAAAATCATCAGGGACCAAGTTGCAAATAATCGAAAGATGACCCAGAAGAAGAATTGGACACGTGAAGATGTCTAGGACCAATTGAGCATTGGAATGAAACATTGGAAGAAGAAGAAAAAGGGGAAAAAGAGGTCGAGAATGACGAAAGGGAGTTCGAGGACCAAAACGCAAAGTTGTGAAAGTTTCTCAAAGCTATGCAGTCGCATAGCACATGAACCTATGAGGTCGCATATCACAGGAACCTATGAGGTTGCATAGGTTGATACAGGGGATTCCAGGGCCAGTTTGAACTCTACTATGCGGTTGCATATTATAACTCTATGCAGTCACATTGTTGGTTTTTGACGCGAGAAGTCTAGTTTCCTTATTCGAGTGAAATACTTATAGAAACAAATCTTTTGATACATATTTAAACCCTAGTGTCATCCAGAACGGGGGAGAAGAGATGCATAAGGGTTCTGAGAGGAGAAAAAGAGCAATAACGAGAAGAACAACACCACGATGCGAAGATTAATCTCAAGAATTCAATTGGTGAAGTTGTTCATTCATTATTTTTCTGATTTTCTTCTTTCCATCATACTAGATTAGGTTAATTCTGTACTAGAGAACGATGAACTATGTATTATGATTTTTATTTCTTAGTTTTACATTCTTGACAATAAAAACACGTTTTGACGATTTGAATGGTTTATATGAATTTATTTTCTCCACGATTATTGTACACGTTAATTGTGTGAGTGTGGTGATCTATTTTTTTACATTCTTGACAATAAAAATACGTTTTGGATATTTGAATGGTTTATATGATTTTATTTTCTCTATAATTATTATGCACGTAATTGTGTGAGTTTGGTGGCTTATTTCATGCATTCAAAAGATCAGAAATAGGTTCGACATATATAAATTGTCATAGGGTCCGATAGGGGATAGAAATATACCGCTATGCCTTGTGTGAATTTTTAAGCGTTCATAAAAACTTATGCATTCTTGTATGTTCGTATCCATCACAGAGATATAGTCGGGCCATATATGTTAATATGTTTGACATTACTCGAGAGAGAGTGTTGAATAATTTAGGAAAATTGATTCTTCAATATTTCACCTTGTTGTCAAAGTGTAGAACCGAGTTTAAAAAGAATTATTACATAGAGATTCGTAATCCTAGTACATTCAGTAAATTTAAACACTCCAACTTAATGCAGTTTGCTTTTAATTTATTTAAATCATATTTACTCACATATTTAGCATTGTTTTTGTTATAATTTCATCACAACAAAACGTCATTTTATTCCAGTCCCGGTTAAGGTTAAGGAAATAAGAATTGAACTAATCAATCTTCGTGGGACAATACTCAGATTCAAAAAGTCCACTTTATTACTTACTAATGAATCGTAAACTTGCGATGATTTTAATTCGAATTATATTTTCGTGAATAATGAACAATATATTGGTCGACAAACTACTGTGTTTGGACATATGCCTTCCAGGGGTAGGATTTTTTTTATTATCCCATCTTCAATCGACCATTCCATTTCTCTATCTTCTTCTTTCTCTTCACATCTCCTTTTTCTTTTTTAATTAATTTTAACTTAATCACTTTCTTGAACCATTCTACTCTCTCTCTCTCGCTCTCTTTTCCTGCAACTATGGATTTTGACAAGAACTTCATCACAGAGCTTTCCAACAAGGCCAAGTAAAAGGAAAGGGACAAAGGTTACACAAACACAAGATGGACAAGTAATTTGAGAAGTTCCTGGAGGTGTTCAAGAAACTTCACATCACATAGTATTTGCAGATGCCTCAACTTAGATATGTAGCTATGATAAATTTGTGAAGGAAATTCTATCCAGCAAAAAGAAGTTATAAGATCATGAGATGCCGATACTGGATTTTTCTATTATTTGCACTCTAGATAATTTAGAATTTGATAAGAGCATATGTGATATAAGTACAAGTATTAATTCAATTAATGTCTTTTTCTATTTTTAGAGAATCGGGTTTCAAGGTAGCAAAGTCAAATACTATATCCTTACAGCTAGATGATCGATCTATCAAACATCCACGACTAATCATTGAAGATATTTTGGAAAAAGTGGACACGTTAATTTATCTTGTGAATTTCGTCATCTTGGATTTGGATAAAGATAGAGATATACCAGTTCTTTTTGGTCAATCATTTCTTGCTACTGGAAGGGCATTGATTATTGAATTATTCCCTGAGTACAGGGAATAATTACAGAATTATTACCCTGTGAATTTGTGTGTGTGTGTGTGTTTTTATTCCAACTTTGAATCTGTGTTGTTGATTTCAAAATTCTGTATCAATTCTGTACATTTTTTCTGTACTTGTAGACTGACTATTGATTATTATGTAGAAGGGATTATTGATGTAGAGGTTGAATGAAGAACAATTCACCATCAATGTGTTTTAAGGCAATCAAGTTCAAGGTGCTTCAGATTGGGTGTACTATTTATCGACTTCGTATTTTAGTTATATTAATATGTCCATTTTTAATCTCTGTCTTATAGATTCTAGCATCCAAAGTCCCCAAGGAAATTAGATTTCTTAAAGTTTGGACATACTTAATTTTTCCTAGTGCCATTATATAATCTCCAAATAAATTTTGAACAATCTAGCCAATTCCTTTTACTTGGCAACTCTCATTGTTCCCCGACTTTATAAGCTTACCATCTATACTTGTGAAATCAATAAACTAGTCATTATGAAGACTCGTATGAACTGAACCTAAATCAAGAATTCATAGTATCTATTCTCATTTTGAGGATATTTTTTAAATATGCTGTTCTTTTAAAGCAATATTTAATTAAGTGACCTAATTTCGCTTGATAATAGCTTTGCTTATTCTTTGCTCTTTTTTATTATAAATTTCTTACCTTTTCATTTTCATATGCGCCTTTCTTTTTAGGAAAAATTGCAGTGGAGGTCCTGGACTTTTCACTATGTTGAAGAATACACTTTAGCCTTTCATTTTTACAGCCACAATCCCAAATCTGTAACTTTCATTGTAGTCGGAGTCCATTTGACAAATTTCATCCACTTATCTGTTGGTTAATCCTTAAATTAAATGTTTGACTCAAATTGACAAATTAAATACATTTTCTTCCCTAAAAACTTCAAAATAAAAAAAAAAATAAAAAACTTCATCCTCTCCACCCCACCCCACCCCACCCTACCATATCCAATCCAACCCAACCCAAAATCAACAATCACAACCCAGTTAAGAAAAAGTGAAGAATGTGGAAATTTGAGATTTCTCTTCACCTATTTGTCAAAATATCAGACCAAGTCTAGTAATTAATGACCGCTTTAAGGTTTTCCAAAATTCTAGAATTCGTCAGCATTCCAAAAAGTCCCAACTATTTCTTCACCAAACCAATCAATCTCTATCATCGACTGGCACCGCGAGCAGGGCTGGTCCTGAGGCGAGGCGGATGAGGCCCACGCTTCAGGCCCAAAACTGGAGGGGGCCTCATTTTTTGGCCTAAACTTTTTTTTTCGGTCTGGCCTAAAATCGGAGGGTCTGAACCACCTCGACGTTATGCCAACAGCGACTATGAGTCGCTTTTCGAGGTCGAGAACTTTTTGAGCTCAGTTTCATTCAAGGAACTCTGCAAAGCCCTTTTAAAATTGGCAACAGCGACAGGTGAAGGAGCGAGAGTCGGGCCGATTAGAGCTGGCAGCGGTGCATCTGAATATTGCCTTGTCTAAATTAGCCTTCGGAGGTCGAAATTTGAGTGCGGGAACGCGTTTGAGAGTCGGGTTAGGGTTTGAATTTGGGTAAAGAGAAGCTTTGAAGCCATTGTAGAAGAAGAAAAGACGGGGGTTTTAGCTCTCAACCTTTTCAATACAAGAACACGCTACACGAGTGTAAGTTGTGTGACTCTTTTCCCTTAAAAGTTACTAGTGAGACACTAAGACTGAGCGAATGGCCCAATACCCAACTCTTTGCAAGTCAGTTCGCAGATGATTCGCCGTGGGTTGTGAGATGTGATGGTGATTTTCGCCGAAATTCTACTTCTCANTGTGACTCTTTTCCCTTAAAAGTTACTAGTGAGACACTAAGACTGAGCGAATGGCCCAATACCCAACTCTTTGCAAGTCAGTTCGCAGATGATTCGCCGTGGGTTGTGAGATGTGATGGTGATTTTCGCCGAAATTCTACTTCTCAAGTAAGCAATGACTTGCCTAACTTGATATTGAAAATGTTTGAAGCCTTGTCGGCTTATATAATTGTGTCCTGGTCGGCTTATATGAATGATTATTGTAGTCTGTAGGATCAATTGCACATGCGTACTTAGTAACTGTTCAGCAATTCGTTACATAATATATCGTTGGATTTTGCATTTACGTTGATTCTGGAGGGGCCCAATTTTCGGAGTTCTCCTCGGGCCCCGAAAATCATAGGACCGGCCCTGACCTGGCCACGAGAGCAAAATCTCCTACTAGGACTCCATTTCTAACATGTTATTACTGAGTTGTCATAAGCAGTATTAATTTCTGAATTCTCTAAAGTCACTTGTGAAATTATCCTAGTTTCTAAAGAGTTGTTGTATGAATATTCCTTGTGCTTATCAGAATTATTCACCTTGGACGTGTATTTAGAACATGGTGTAGTATTTATGGGAGTTTGAGTTTTCAAGGTTGAGATGGAAGAAGAGGTAGACGATGTTTCTGAAATTTCGTTCCATTTTTTCAAGCAATCTTGGAACCTAAAACTGTTGGATTGCTTCATGAAACACGTTCTTCACTTTTTCTTAATTGGGTTGGGATTTTTGATTTTGGGGTGAGGTGCGGGTTTGGAGAAGATGAAGTTCGTTTTCTTTTTTTAGGGAAGAAAATGTAATTTGACCATTTTACCCCTCATTTAATTTGTCAATTTGAGTTAAACATTTAATTTAAGGGTTGATTAACGGATAAGTAGATGGAATTTGTCAAATGAACTTCGGCTGCAATGGAAGTTAAAGGTTTGAGACTAAGGTTGCAAAAATGAAATTCTTGAAATCTATTTTGTATATATATTTAGTTTTGAAATTACCTCGAATAAAATTTTACAGTGGTATGCTACTTAGTGTGGTTTTTTTCAAAAAGATCAGCAAGAATTATATGCAAAACTAGAACAATCAATTTTTAAAAAAAAAAAACTTTTTCTTTGAACAAACCTTTATTCCCTCGTATTCCAGGATTCTCTTGAGGAGTCCTAGACAAAGGTGAACTAAGGGGGTTTCTTAGGAGAGTTTGGATTCTTCCTTTTTTATACTGAATATTAAGTGAAAAAAGGGTAAGAAATACTCACCGAACGTTGATTTTGTAAAGAAAAATATACAAAATGCCATAAGTTTTATTGAAAATTCTAATCCGAGAAGTTTTTTAAAGAATATTAGCAGATCTTCATAGATCTCGAGTTCGTGAGTAACTAGATCGTCACAAATGAGCAATATGACAGATTTGGTCTTCGACCATACTTTGATACCACTATTGATCCCAGACTCGGACACAACCAACAACAAGAATACAATATAAACTAAAAGCAATAAAGAACATATGAATTTTTTGGCCAAGTCCCACAGGTTCAATGACCACTTTTAATACATAGTCTGCCATTGAGCTCCGTTAAGAATTATACTCGAATCCACTAATACAACCTCAAATCACAAGGCAAAAGTCAAAATCACAAATAGTTCTCGCATAAAGAACACAAAACGAACAACTCTCTAAAAAATTACTGAATCTAAATGCATCTCACTAAAAGGATGTTAGTGTACATATTAGCACACAGAAATCTTCCTTTTCACACATATTTTCACTAAGAAAATTAAGCTCCTTTTGACAATTATTATTTTCAAACTCTTTTTTCTGCATGTTCATTTTTAACCACACATTTATACAATAAAATATTTTGCACGTAAACTCAAAACTTTTCCTTTTTAACCACACATTCTCCAAAAAATCACTATTTAAAACTTCATTTTCTCAAAATAATGGCCATCAAACAAGAGCTCAATATTGATNTTTAACCACACATTTATACAATAAAATATTCTGTCCAAAATTCCAAATAAAGTTGCTAGGTTTCGTTAATCACCTTTTTTATATCAAACATGAGCCAAAGCTAGATATTCACTGGACCTTTTCAGTTTTTGTTGGGCTCATGACTAATAATCAACCCAATTATTTGGCATTTTCATTTAAAGAATTCATTCATTGTTTAGCAAAATTAGGCTCACTACTCTTAAAAANTTCTTCAATTAATTAAGCCTCCATTTGGGAAGAATTTATAAATGGTTTACTTTATAAATAGAAATGAGTGGTGGATAAGAGAATATTACTCGGGAGTCCATAGGAACGTGTGATTCAAAGTGAAATTTGACCATTTGCAGCTGATTTATAAATTTTGCCAAACGGAAGTTGTCAACTTGTCATGCCTTAAATTTTATGGGTAATTTTTTTCCTGGGTACTCAAAGTTGAAGTATTTCTAAATGGTTACTTTTTTTTTTTTTTTTCAGTTTTTGTCACTTTTTGATTAGTCACTTTTTTGAATATTTGTCACATTTTTTTAATTTCTTGTCAGTTTTCATTTAATAGTCTTTCTTTTTTCTTTTTGTATGATTCAGAGTTAATCATACCACAAAAACATTGGTTTATAAGGGATATGATATGTCACTCTTCTATGAAAAGTGACATGATACTTTTTAGAATTGATATACCTTGGATCTTTAAAAAAGTGATGCGGTGTGTCACTTTTTTACTCATTGAACTTCTTAAATTTGTTGCCAAATGCCCCATTTGGCTCTCATTATTTAAAATTTTAATGGCTGGAATATATATTTTTTAAAATGTATGATTAAAAAAGAAGAAAATTTTTTGAGATTACATATAATATTATTTTATTGGAGAATGTATGGTTGATAAGAAAAGAGAGGAAAATAAATTATAATTTTAATAGGGTCAAACAAGGGCTTAGCTTATATGTAGGGACCATTCTTGGTGTACAAAAAAAATTTTCTGTCAAATTTACAAACCACGCACGACACAATGGGACCCTCATTTTTTGGAATATTTTATTGACAGTGGGACCCACATCCATGTGACACATCTGGTGGAATTCTGTGAAATTTTTTCTGTACACATGCATTTTCCCTATATGTAGATACAAAGATACGTCAATTGTTTTATTGATGAAATTACCTATCAATGACAATAATGACAACTTAGTCTCTTTTAAGGGTTAATTACACCAATAGTCACTGAACTTTACCGAA